>JAODAL010027604.1:0-54660 GCA_025379985.1 Phyllomedusa bahiana | reverse complement strand
AAAACGCAGAGACATGGCCAGAGAGAAAGTCATGAAAATTCTGGACCACATGGAGAAAAAAAGGAAGGCAAATGACTCCAGTCAGAGAAGACATGACCTGTGAGTCACTGGATGTTTGCTCCGAGTGTCCCAGCGGCCCCCGTGTCTGGCCGCGGGCACACCCGCATCTCTACAGCGGCTCCGGCTGCGGGCAATGCCACAGCCCCGTCTCCGCAGCCAGCAGCTCACGGCTCTAGCCGTCACTTACCTCGCCGCACTCCTGTTCCGGTCCTGCGGTCAAATTTAAAGGGACTCATCGGTCTCATCGGGCACTGATCCTATTTAAGTCCTGCCCCTTCCCAGTAACCTTGCCGAATCGATAGTGCCCTTGAGAGGAAGCATTCCATAAGTGTCTTGCATTATTTATGTGTACCGTATTTTCTGCCTCCGTCCCTCGACCACGAACCATTGCCGCCTGCCCTGACCGTTCTGCCTGTCCCTGACTATGAGCCTGCCTTATGATTCTGTACCACACCACACCTCAGCAGCCACCGCGAGCAAGTCACGTCAGGGGTAGCGACATGGCAGCAATCCGCCGCAGCAAGTCCATCCCACTTTGCGGCGGGCTCTGGTGAAAACCGGACCTACTCAGACTCCACTCCCTGGTTTGGCTATTACCATCACTTGCGGTGGTCCAGAGGATCCACTACCACGACCGTTACAGTTCGATTCGGCCATATATCCCGCCAAGGTGCCTCTACCGAGCGTCTCGGAGCTTACCACCATCGTGGCCCAACAGTCTAAACATATCACGCAGCAAGCGCAGCAGCTGAATCAACTGACTACAATAATGCAGCAGCTCCTGGCCACTCAGCAGCAGCAGCCGGCTGCCGTGGCCCCATCTAAGGCAGTCGCTCCGGGGATGTCCTCCGGTTCCAAACGTCAGTTATCCATGCCAACAAAGTTTGACGGGGATCCTAAAGCCTGCAGTGGGTTCATCACCCAGTGCACACTCCACGTAGAACTTATTCCTGGGCAGGTCCCGTCTAAAGGGTCCAAAGTGGCCTTCATGGTCAGTCTTCTCTCCAGGAAAGCCCTGGCCTGGGCGACCCCATTTTGGGACCGAGGTGATCCGATCACAGCCGATCTAACGACATTCCTACAGGAGTTCCACAGTGTCTTCGAGGAGACTGCCCATGCCTCGTCTGCTGAGACCGCCTTGTTGAACCTTCAGCAAGGGAGCTCCTCTGTTGGCGACTATGCCGTAAATTCCGCACCTTAGCTTTTGAATTGTCTTGGAACGACGCAGCGTTGTGCGCCACATTCAAGAAGGGCCTCCCAGCCAGATTAAGGATGCCCTCGCCACATTGGATTCTCTGACTTCGTAAGTGAGCTCATCCACCTGGCGACCCGCATAGACATTGTTTCTCAGAGAGACAGGAGGAGCTCCGCCAAGTGCGTGAATTGGCTCGTATACGTCGGCTGGCTCGTCTTGCGCCAGTGTTTCTGCGGCCTCCACTGCCTCCTCCCCACCAGCCAGCCATGGAAGAGGCCATGCAAGTGGACAGAGCCCACCTGACTCCGCAAGAGCTTGCCCGACGACATGAGGAGAATTTGTGCCTCTACTGCGGCAGCCCTGAACATTTCCGCAGGGGTTGTCCGCTCCTTTCGCAACGTTCGGGAGACGCACGCACCTAGGTTTCGTGGGAGAGGTGTCCCTAGGTGTGAGCAATCCCTCTCCATGGCTCAAGCTGTCAGTCCTGGTCACATCCAATTCTAGAGTTTCGTTCCATGTGGCTGCCTTCTTGGATTCCGGATCTGCTTTGGTGACCAAGTATCGTCTCTCGGTGGTCCGCATAGACCAACCCTTGGTCATCTCAACCGTCAGTGGTGAGCTAATGAGTGAATCCATCCTCTTCCGGACTGAGCTGGTGACCCTAAAAGTAGGAGCTTTGCACAGGGAAAGGATTGCATTCTTCTCCCTACCCCTTTCTCCTCCCGGCGGTTCTACTGGGGCTTTCTTGGCTGCAGCGTCACGCCCCTACGCTCAACTGGAAGACTGTTGAAGTTTGCATTGGGGTCCAGACTGCCAGTCTCGCTGCCTATTTTACACTCGCCGGGTGCGCCCCAGTCCTCCGCAGTCCTCTCTCAAGCCGCTACCTGGCTTGCTGCAACCGTTATCAGGACTTCCAGGACGTCTTCTCTGAGAAGCAAGCAGAGCACTTCCTCCTCATCGACCTTACGATTGCCCTATAGATCTGCTGCCCGGGACTATTCCACCCCGGGGCAGGTTACACCCGCTCTCCGTACCCGAGACTCAGGCGATGTCGGCCTACATTAAAGAAAACTTAAAAAAAAGGCTTCATCCGCAAATCTACTTCTCCGACTGCGGACGGTTTTTTTCTTGTGAGAAGAAGGATGAATCTCTGAGACCATGCATCGATTACCACGGACTCAACAAAATCACCATCAAGAACCAGTTATCCTTACCATTAATCACAGAACTCTTTGATCGTCTCCGGGGAGCCAAAGTCTTCTCCAAGTTGGATTTGCGGGAGGCGTATAATCTTGTCCAGATCCGGGAGGGTGACGAGTGGAAAACGGCCTTCAATACTCGTGATGGCCACTTCGATTATCTGTGATGCCCTTCGGCTTTTGCAATGCTCCAGCAGTTTTTCCAGGAATTTGTCAATGACATTTTTCAGAGACCCCCTGTATGTCTGCATAGTGGTCTACCTGGATGACATCCTGGTGTTTTTACCCAATCTGGAGACCCACCAGTCATATGTGCGCCAGGTCCTGAAACGCCTGCGCGAGAACCATCTATTCGCCAAACTGGGCTTCGCCAATTACTACCGCAGTTTATCCCACATTTCTCTACGCTGGTAGCATCGATTGTGGCTCTCACTAAAAAGCATTGCCAACCCGAAACTCTGGCCACTGCCGCTGAAGAGGCTTTCTCCAAATTGAAGATAGCATTCGCCTCCAACCTGTGTTATCCTGGCCTGATACCGAGAAACCCTTCTTTTTAGAAGTCGACGCCTCTTCTGTAGGGGCTGGGCGGTCCTCACCCAGAAGGGGCCTAGGGCAAGACTCGGACCTGTGGGTTCTTTTCTAGGACTTTTCACCGGCGGAAAGGAATTATACCATCGGGCATCGAGAACTTCTGGCCATTAAGCTTGCTCTCGAAGAATGGCGCCACCTCCTGGAGGGTGCTCGATTTTCCGTGAATATCTTCATGACCATAAAAACCTCCTCTACCTTCAGACAGCACAATGCCTAAAACCCTTGTCAAGCGAGGTGGTCTCTGATTCTTCGCCCGGTTCAACTGTGTTATCCATTTCCGACCCCGGGAGAAAAGAACATTAAGGCCGATGCCTTTCTCGTGTCTCCGATGTTAGTGGGGAAAAAGAGTTCGCCCCACGACATATTGTACCTCTGAATGTCTGGTTTCCGGGTCCCATTAACCTCCAACGGGTACCGCCCGGGTAAGACATACGTAGCGCCCTGCGCTCCGGTTGAGGGTGCTGAAATGGGATCATTACTCTAGCATTTCTGGTCACCCTGGGGTCCGGAGATCTGTTACTTGATTTACTGGTTTCTACTGGTGGCCTGATCTCGCCAAGATGTGAAGGAGTTCGTGGAGGCCTGTACCACCTGTGCCTGCAACAAGTCACCTCATACTCAAACCGGCGTGATTACTCGAACCTTTGCCAATACCTAACAGTCCTTGGAAACATATTGCGATGGACTTCATAACCGACACTACCGCCCTCTGAAGGAAATACAGTTATCTGGGTGGTCACTGACCGTTTTCCAAAATGGCACACTTCGTTCCCTTGCCTGGCTTTCCTTCTGCTCCTCGACTCACCAATCTCTTTTTCAACATATCTTCCGACTACACGGACTGCCCTCACATTTTGTTTCGGACTCGGGGGGTTTATTTGTCTCGAGATTTTGGCGAGGCCTTTGTTCCCTACTGCAGTGAAACTGGACTTCTCTTCAGCGTACCACCACAATCCAATGGGCAAGTGGAGAGGGTGAATGAAGTTTTGGGTACCTACCTCCGCCACATCTGCTAGACAAGATGATTGGTCCAGTCTGTTGCCATGGGCGGAATTTTCATATAACTCCCTGGACTCTGATTCCGCTGGGGCATCCCCCTTCTTCATTGTCTTCAGTCGGCATCCCCGCCCCCCCCGTCCCCGGCCCGCTGCCGCCACCGATGTACCTGCGGTGGGTAATTTTGTACGTGACCATTATGCCAACTGGAAGGAGATGTGCCAGTCTCTGCTTTAGGACTCTGCCCATATGAAGGTCCAGGCAGACAAGAAAAGAAGACCCCCTCCTTCCTTTGTTCCTGGAGATAGGGTATGGCTGTGTGCCAGATATGTCCGCTTTAAAATCCCTAGCTACAAGTTGGGCCCTCGTTATTTAGGTCCCTTTGAAGTTCTGAGGCGCATCAATCAGGTAGCCTACAAGCTCCGGCTCCCTCCTACTATGCGCATTTCAAACTTCTTCCATGTCTCCCTGCTGAAACCGGTCGTCCATAACCGGTTCTCTCGTTCGGTCAAGGAAATTTTGGCCATGAAGACGGTTAGGGGGAGACGATTTTTCTTTTTAGATTGGAAGGGGTTTGGGGCAGAGGAGAGGTAATGGGAGTCGGAGGTGAACATCCTGGACCGGGGTCTTTTGTCTAGGTTTTTGCGGGCCGGGAGGAGGGGGGAGGCCAAAGGGGGGTACTGTTATGGGTGTCCCTGTGCTGGCCGTGGGCACAACCGCACCCCTGCTGCGGCTCCGCTGCGGGCAATGCCGCAGCCCCGTCTCCGCAGCCAGCAGCTCATGGCTCTAGCCGTCACTTACCTCGCCGCGCTCCTGTTCCGGTCCGGGCACCTCCAATTTTAAAGGGACAGCGCACCGATGATTGTTCTGATCGGGCGCTGATCCTATTTAAGTCCTGCACCTTCCCAGTAACCTTGCCGAATCGATAGTGCCCTGTGCCTTTAGAGGAAGCATTCCATAAGTGTCTTGCATTATTTCCGTGTACCGTATCTTCTGCCTCCATCCCTCGACCACGAACCATTGCCGCCTGCCCTGACCGTTCTGCATGTCCCCGACTACAAGCCTGCCTTACGATTCTGTACCACGCTACACTTCGGCTGCCACCGCAAGCAAGTCATGTCAGGGGTAGCGACCTGGTAGACTCCCGCCGCAGCAAATCCATCCCGCTTTGCGGCAGGTTCTGGTGAAAACCGGGACCTACTTAGACTCCACTCCCTGGCGTGGCTTACACCATCGCTTGCGATGGTCCAGTGGATTCACTTCTACGGCCGGGACCATTACAGCATTGCTTCTTCCCAAGGAAATTGTGGTAGGGAGAATGTGTTTGAGGAATCATTGGCCACTGCTGAGATTGTATAAGGTGTCTTAACTGTAAGTAGATAAAAAATTGGTGACGCGGAATGGAATACTGCTGCAATAGATCCTCAAAGAACCTAATATGCCCTGAGTGGAAAAGATCTCCTACTGATTTTACTTCCAAATTCACCCAGTTTTCAACAGAGATGTTTGAAGATACATTTTGAATTACCGAAAGGGAACACCCGAATCTATCCACATACACTTTGTGTTTAAGCAAAATGAATTCATGCCAAGCTAAAGCTTGAGAAAGAGTTAGTAATCTACTGTAAAAGTTATGGGTTTACTACTGCACAGGATGGCAATTAGATGATCCTTAAATGATCCTTCGGGAATCATAGAATTTTCTATACTTGACCAGTGCTGAGCATCTGGAGAGTCCCAGAAAAAGAACATGGGTTCCAAAATCGAGGCTACATTATAGTGCAATAGGTTTGAAGCAGAGAGGTCCCCATGAGTACTTTTCCTGTATAGATATTGTTTTTTTTTTTTTTTAAATCTGGGACGTTTTGATCCCCATATAACGTTTCAGCATTTAGTTCTGAAAATTAGTAAGAGAGTATTGGGGAATAAGAATGGCAACGATCTGGCTACATATAGGTATCTAGGTAGAAGTAACATTTTAGTTAGATTAATACGCGCTAGCCAGGATAAGAGAAGTTGGTTATGTCTGCTGATTTCTTTGTGATATCCTCTAAATTTTTTTCTAAGGTGGTAGTAATACTGGGGTATAATTTGTTTCCTAAATAAGGAATATAGGTAGTGGCCCAGATTAAGTTGATATAAGGAAGTTGTAATTTTAGGGGCGGGTGACAATTTAAAGATATAAGAATAGATTTTTCTAGGTTTAGCTTGTAATATGAAATGTGAGCATATCTCTCTAACAGGGCAAGGAGTGCAGGAATGGAGGTGTCAGGTTGTTGACACATAATTAAAAAGTCATCAGCAAACAAGCTTACTATTGGCATCACTTTGATCAGGGAAGATTTCCGAATATGTTCCGCTAGGTTCTCTACACAAAAGTCATAGATTAAAAGTGATAATAGACATCCCTGTCTTGCACCATTTAAGGTATTGCTCTAATGAATTGCTCTGAGAGAAATCCTGACAAACTCTGGCAGAAGGAAAAGAATACAAAGACATTATAGCAGAGAAGATGGCTCCAACGAAACCAAATTTTTGCAGAACTCTCCTCATATATTCCCAGTTTATCCTATCAAAAGCCTTTTCTCCGTCTAATTACAGGAGAGCAAAGGGTAAATTTTGATCTTGTGCAATTTGCAAAACATCTAGAACAAGTCTTATCCCGTTCCTAGTCTGCCCGCCTTTGATAAATCCCACTTGATCCTTGTTTATCAGAAGAGGAAGGATATCATTAAGTCTATTTGCCAGGACCTTAGATAACATTTTGATATCTGAATTGAGAAGTAAGATAGGTCTGTAATTAGGAATTTGATCCGTAGGCTTTCGATGTTTCGGAATGGTAGAGATAGTGGCACAGAGCATCTTCTCTGGTGGAGTACCTTTTCTAATGGAGTCCAAGAGACGGACATGTGTGTGGTTAAAATGTTAGCAAAAAGTTTGAAATACTCATTGGTTAGTTCATCTGGTCTAGGACATTTATTGCACTTTAGTTGGCTAAAAGTTTTTTTTCAATTTCTACAGGAGTGATAGGGAGAGTAATCGAATATAACTGAGCTTGAGATAAGGAGGGAAGTGAAATTATCAATGTCCGTTTCCTGGACAACCAGGATGCTTGGATCCAGTTTGAGATTACAAAGGGAACTATAGTAGGCAGCAAAGACATTAGATATTTGTTGAGGATCATATATCTTGGTTTTATTAGCGGAGGTGATAAAAGGTATTCTGGTTTTAGCTTGTATCACTTTAACTCTTTTGGCCAAGAGTCTGCTGGGTCTATCCCCTTGCAGGTAAAAGTTCCAACGCAATCTGTTTGGTTGAACTTCATATTGATGCAAGTGTATGGTGGTCAATGGGTTTCTGAGAGTAACGCTTTCTTCTTTATTGGCGGGAGGCGGGGGTTTAGGTTGAATTGGGAATCGAATTGCTGAATCTGGTCCTAAAGTTCATTAAGGGCAACATGTATGAACGGGGCAAAAAGAAAGTATGTACAGGCGCACCCCAAACTTTGGCAGCAGGTGCTGGTACAGATGACAGGACACAGCAGGTGCAGTTCTAGACAGGTGACGAAGTCCAAGGCAGGTAGAGTTGGTACAGCAGCAGATAAACAACAGATATAGCGGACTGGTGCAGCAGCAGGTAACAGTGCAGGGTTAACAAAGGTATGCACAGGTACAGCAGCAAATAACTGGCAGCCATGGGTCAAGCCTTATGTATGTAGACAACAAACTGATGCTGGAGCAAGGGCACAAAGATCCTTAAGAAACCAGTGGTCACAGGTCATGATGCAGGCAATTGGGACACTGTCCCTTTAAATTGCAGAGCAGTGTCGAGGGCTCTCGCGCGTGTACAACATACCAGGGACCCAGCAAATTAGCGCACGCTGCAGCTCTGACAGGAACCAGGACTGGTGAGTATATACTGACAGAAGCAACGGGGACCGCCGATGAAGTGGAGGCATGGGCCATGACAGGGGTCACGTTGTGCATCATGACATGACAAAATCAACAGCCAAAAAGGATGAGAACAGAGAAATGATCTGTGGTCATCACCTGCAGAACCACTCCTTTATGGGGGTTGTCTTGCTAATTGCCTATCATTTTTAACTGCTGGTTTTCTCATTTGCACAACAGCAGGAGAAATTAATCCACAATCCATGATGATTCCTAACTGGACAGGTTGATTTCATAGAAGTGTGACTGACTTTAAATTATATTGTGTTGTTTGAGTGTTCCCTTTATTTTTTTGAGCAGACACAACAAGATTGCAGAGTGCTGATCAGTTACTATGGTAACTGGAAGCGTAATGAAGGCTTCTGTAGCCTCCATGTAAGCGTTTCTATTATTTTGAGCCACCATCTTGGTTAATTACATTATGTAAATAATGCAGAATGTTATATCATTGATCAAGTTTTAGCTCACAAAAAAATGCATCCTCAATCAGGTTTATAGGTTGAAGTACAAAAAAGTTATTTGTCGCAGAAAATGGCACTGCAGCGCAAATTTAAGAAATAGAGAATGTTTGTATTTTTTCAACAGTACTGAGATATAACAAAAACAAAAAAAAATTTGGTATTGCCGGATTCGTATCAACTTGCGGAATTCAGATAATATATCATTTATACTAAAGAATGAATGTCATAAAAACAAAATCCCACAAAAAAATCTTTACACATTTCACATATCAATTATGATTATCTATTTTTATTGCCTAGTACCAACACAAAATGCAACCCCTACCTATCACCCCATATTCCTCTCTCCACTAATCACCTCACTGGGAGTTTGTACAGAGTTGGGAACAGCTAGGGAAATGCTGAAAAAGTGAGGATTCTAAGATATTTGTGTGGCAAATTCTGCAGAGACATGGCCAAGAGAAGAAGTCATGACAATCTGGACCACATGGAGAAGAAAAGGGAAGGCAAATGACTCCAGTCAGAGAAGACATGACCTGTGAGTCACTGGATGTTTGCTCCGAGTGTCTACAGCGGCTCCGGCTGCGGGCAATGCCACAGCCCCGTCTCCGCAGCCAGCAGCTCACGGCTCTAGCCGTCACTTACCTCGCCGCACTCCTGTTCCGTTCCTGCTGTCAAATTTAAAGGGACTCATCGGTCTCATCGGGCACTGATCCTATTTAAGTCCTGCCCCTTCCCAGTAACCTTGCCGAATCGATAGTGCCCTTGAGAGGAAGCATTCCATAAGTGTCTTGCATTATTTATGTGTACCGTATTTTCTGCCTCCGTCCCTCGACCACGAACCATTGCCGCCTGCCCTGACCGTTCTGCCTGTCCCTGACTATGAGCCTGCCTTACGATTCTGTACTACGCCACACCTCAGCAGCCACCGCAAGCAAGTCACGTCAGGGGTAGCGACAGGGCAGCAATCCGCCGCAGCAAGTCCATCCCGCTTTGCGGCGGGCTCTGGTGAAAACCGGACCTACTCAGACTCCACTCCCTGGTATGGCTATTACCATCACTTGCGGTGGTCCAGGGGATCCACTACCACGACCGTTACAGTTCGATTCGGCCATATATCCCGCCAAGGTGCCTCTACCGAGCGTCTCGGAGCTTACCACCATCGTGGCCCAACAGTCTAAACATATCACGCAGCAAGCGCAGCAGCTGAATCAACTGACTACAATAATGCAGCAGCTCCTGGCCACTCAGCAGCAGCAGCCGGCTGCCGTGGCCCCACCTAAGGCAGTCGCTCCGGGGATGTCCTCCGGTTCCAAACGTCAGTTATCCATGCCAACAAAGTTTGACGGGGATCCTAAAGCCTGCAGGGGGTTCATCACCCAGTGCACACTCCACGTAGAACTTATTCCTGGGCAGTTCCCGTCTAAAGGGTCCAAAGTGGCCTTCATGGTCAGTCTTCTCTCCAGGAAAGCCCTGGCCTGGGCGACCCCATTTTGGGACCGAGGTGATCCGATCACAGCCGATCTAACGACATTCCTACAGGAGTTCCCCAGTGTCTTCGAGGAGACTGCCCACGCCTCGTCTGCTGAGACCGCCTTGTTGAACCTTCAGCAAGGGAGCTCCTCTGTTGGCGACTACGCCGTACAATTCCGCACCTTAGCTTTTGAATTGTCTTGGAACGACGCAGCGTTGTGCACCACATTCAAGAAGGGCCTCTCCAGCCAGATTAAGGATGCCCTCGCCACCTTGGATTCTCTGACTTCGCTAAGTGAGCTCATCCACCTGGCGACCCGCATAGACATTCGTTTCTCAGAGAGACAGGAGGAGCTCCGCCAAGTGCGTGAATTGGCTCGTATACGTCGGCTGGCTCGTCTTGCGCCAGTGTTTCTGCGGCCTCCACTGCCTCCTCCCCAGCCAGCCATGGAAGAGGCCATGCAAGTGGACAGAGCCCACCTGACTCCGCAAGAGATTGCCCGACGACATGAGGAGAATTTGTGCCTCTACTGCGGCAGCCCTGAACATTTCCGCAGGGGTTGTCCGCTCCTTTCGCAACGTTCGGGAGACGCACGCACCTAGGTTTCGTGGGAGAGGTGTCCCTAGGTGTGAGCAATCCCTCTCCATGGCTCAAGCTGTCAGTCCTGGTCACATCCAATTCTAGAGTTTCGTTCCATGTGGCTGCCTTCTTGGATTCCGGATCTGCTTTGGTGACCAAGTATCGTCTCTCGGTGGTCCGCATAGACCAACCCTTGGTCATCTCATCCGTCAGTGGTGAGCTAATGAGTGAATCCATCCTCTTCCGGACTGAGCTGGTGACCATAAAAGTAGGAGCTTTGCACAGGGAAAGGATTGCATTCTTCGTCCTACCCCGTTCTTCCTCGGCGGTTCTACTGGGGCTTTCTTGGCTGCAGCGTCATGCCCCTACACTCAACTGGAAGACTGTTGAAGTTTTGCATTGGGGTCAAGACTGCCAGTCTCGCTGCCTATCGGCACCTCGCCGGGTGCGCCCCATTCCTCCGCAGCCATCTCTCAAGCCGCTCCTGGCTTGCTGCAAACCGTATCAGGACTTCCAGGACGTCTTCTCTGAGAAGCAAGCAGAGACACTTCCTCCTCATCGACCTTACGATTGCCCTATAGATCTGCTGCCCGGGACTATTCCACCCCGGGGCAGGTTACACCCGCTCTCCGTACCCGAGACTCAGGCGATGTCGGCCTACATTAAAGAAAACTTAAAAAAAAAGGCTTCATCCGCAAATCTACTTCTCCGACTGCGGACGGTTTTTTCTTTGTGGAGAAGAAGGATGAATCTCTGAGACCATGCATCGATTACCACGGACTCAACAAAATCACCATCAAGAACCAGTATCCTTTACCATTGATCACAGAACTCTTTGATCGTCTCCGGGGAGCCAAAGTCTTCTCCAAGTTGGATTTGCGGGAGGCGTATAATCTTGTCCAGATCCGGGAGGGTGACGAGTGGAAAACGGCCTTCAATACTCGTGATGGCCACTTCGATTATCTTGTGATGCCCTTCGGCTTTTGCAATGCTCCAGCAGTTTTCCAGGAATTTGTCAATGACATTTTCAGAGACCCCCTGTATGTCTGCATAGTGGTCTACCTGGATGACATCCTGGTGTTTTTACCCAATCTGGAGACCCACCAGTCGTATGTGCGCCAGGTCCTGAAACGCCTGCGCGAGAACCATCTATTCGCCAAACTGGGCTTCGCCAATTACTACCGGCAGTTTATCCCACATTTCTCTACGCTGGTAGCATCGATTGTGGCTCTCACTAAAAAGCATGTCAACCCGAAACTCTGGCCACTGGCCGCTGAAGAGGCTTTCTCCAAATTGAAGATAGCATTCGCCTCCAACCTGTGTTATCCTGGCCTGATACCGAGAAACCCTTCTTTTTAGAAGTCGACGCCTCTTCTGTAGGGGCTGGGGCGGTCCTCACCCAGAAGGGGCCTAGGGGCAAGACTCGGACCTGTGGGTTCTTTTCTAGGACTTTTTCACCGGCGGAAAGGAATTATACCATCGGGGATCGAGAACTTCTGGCCATTAAGCTTGCTCTCGAAGAATGGCGCCACCTCCTGGAGGGTGCTCGATTTTCCGTGAATATCTTCACTGACCATAAAAACCTCCTTTACCTTCAGACAGCACAATGCCTAAACCCTTGTCAAGCGAGGTGGTCTCTGTTCTTCGCCCGGTTCAACTGTGTTATCCATTTCCGACCGGCAGAAAAGAACATTAAGGCCGATGCCCTTTCTCGTGACTCCGATGTTAGTGGGGAAAAAGAGTTCGCCCCACGACATAATGTACCTCCTGAATGTCTGGTTTCCGCGGGTCCCATTAACCTCCAACGGGTACCCCCGGGGAAGACATACGTGCGCCCTGCGCTCCGGTTGAGGGTGCTGAAATGGGATCATTACTCTCGCATTTCTGGTCACCCTGGGGTCCGGAGATCTTGTTACTTGATTTCCTGGTTCTACTGGTGGCCTGATCTCGCCAAAGATGTGAAGGAGTTCGTGGAGGCCTGTACCACCTGTGCCTGCAACAAGTCACCTCAACTCAAACCGGCGTGATTACTCGAACCTTTGCCAATACCTAACAGTCCTTGGAAACATATTGCGATGGACTTCATAACCGACCTACCGCCCTCTGAAGGAAATACAGTTATCTGGGTGGTCACTGACCGGTTTTCCAAAATGGCACACTTCGTTCCCTTGCCTGGCTTTCCTTCTGCTCCTCGACTCACCAATCTCTTTTTCAAACATATCTTCCGACTACACGGACTGCCCTCACATTTTGTTTCGGACCGGGGGGTTTAATTTGTCTCGAGATTTTGGCGAGGCCTTTGTTCCCTACTGCAAGTGAAACTGGACTTCTCTTCCGCGTACCACCCACAATCCAATGGGCAAGGGGAGAGGGTGAATCAAGTTTTGGGTACCTACCTCCGCCACTTCACATCTGCTAGACAAGATGATTGGTCCAGTCTGTTGCCATGGGCGGAATTTTCATATAACTCCCTGGACTCTGATTCCGCTGGGGCATCCCCCTTCTTCATTGTCTTCAGTCGGCATCCCCGCCCACCCCTTCCACTGCCCTCTGCCTCCTCCGATGTCCCTGCGGTGGATAATTTGGTCCGTGACCTTTCTGCCATCTGGAAGGAGATGTGCCAGTCTCTGCTTTAGGACTCTGCCCATATGAAGGTCCAGGCAGACAAGAAAAGAAGATCCCCTCCTTCCTTTGTTCCTGGAGATAGGGTATGGCTGTGTGCCAGATATGTCCGCTTTAAAATCCCTAGCTACAAGTTGGGCCCTCGTTATTTAGGTCCCTTTGAAGTTCTGAGGCGCATCAATCAGGTAGCCTACTAGCTCCGGCTCCCTCCTACTATGCGCATTTCAAACTTCTTCCATGTCTCCCTGCTGAAACCGGTCGTCCATAACCGGTTCTCTCGTTCGGTCAAGGAAATTTTGGCCATGAAGATGGTTAGGGGGAGACGATTTTTCTTTTTAGATTGGAAGGGGTTTGGGGCAGAGGAGAGGTAATGGGAGTCGGAGGTGAACATCCTGGACCGGGGTCTTTTGTCTAGGTTTTTGCGGGCCGGGAGGAGGGGGGAGGCCAAAGGGGGGTACTGTTATGGGTGTCCCTGTGCTGGCCGTGGGCACAACCGCACCCCTGCTGCGGCTCCGCTGCGGGCAATGCCGCAGCCCCGTCTCTGCAGCCAGCAGCTCATGGCTCTAGCCGTCACTTACCTCGCCGCGCTCCTGTTCCGGTCCGGGCACCTCCAATTTTAAAGGGACAGCGCACCGATGATTGTTCTTATCGGGCGCTGATCCTATTTAAGTCCTGCCCCTTCCCAGTAACCTTGCCGAATCGATAGTGTCCTGAGCATTTAGAGGAAGCATTCCATAAGTGTCTTGCATTATTTCCGTGTACCGTATTTTCTGCCTCCGTCCCTCGACCACGAACCATTGCCGCCTGCCCTGACCGTTCTGCCTGTCCCTGACTATGAGCCTGCCTTACGATTCTGTACCACGCCACACCTCAGCAGCCACCGCAAGCAAGTCACGTCAGGGGTAGCGACATGGCAGCAATCCGCCGCAGCAAGTCCACCCCGCTTTGCGGCGGGGCTCTGGTGAAAACCGGACCTACTCAGACTCCACTCCCTGGTATGGCTATTACCATCACTTGCGGTGGTCCAGAGGATCCACTACCACGACCGTTACAGTTCGATTCGGCCATATATCCCGCCAAGGTGCCTCTACCGAGCGTCTCGGAGCTTACCACCATCGTGGCCCAACAGTCTAAACATATCACGCAGCAAGCGCAGCAGCTGAATCAACTGACTACAATAATGCAGCAGCTCCTGGCCACTCAGCAGCAGCAGCCGGCTGCCGTGGCCCCACCTAAGGCAGTCGCTCCGGGGATGTCCTCCGGTTCCAAACGTCAGTTATCCATGCCAACAAAGTTTGACGGGGATCCTAAAGCCTGCAGTGGGTTCATCACCCAGTGCACACTCCACGTAGAACTTATTCCTGGGCAGTTCCCGTCTAAAGGGTCCAAAGTGGCCTTCATGGTCAGTCTTCTCTCCAGGAAAGCCCTGGCCTGGGCGACCCCATTTTGGGACCGAGGTGATCCGATCACAGCCGATCTAACGACATTCCTACAGGAGTTCCCCAGTGTCTTCGAGGAGACTGCCCACGCCTCGTCTGCTGAGACCGCCTTGTTGAACCTTCAGCAAGGGAGCTCCTCTGTTGGCGACTACGCCGTACAATTCCGCACCTTAGCTTTTGAATTGTCTTGGAACGACGCAGCGTTGTGCGCCACATTCAAGAAGGGCCTCTCCAGCCAGATTAAGGATGTCCTCGCCACCTTGGATTCTCTGACTTCGCTAAGTGAGCTCATCCACCTGGCGACCCGCATAGACATTCGTTTCTCAGAGAGACAGGAGGAGCTCCGCCAAGTGCGTGAATTGGCTCGTATACGTCGGCTGGCTCGTCTTGCGCCAGTGTTTCTGCGGCCTCCACTGCCTCCTCCCCAGCCAGCCATGGAAGAGGCCACGCAAGTAGACAGAGCCCACCTGACTCTGCAAGAGCTTGCCCAAAGACGTGAGGAGAATTTGTGCCTCTACTGCAGCAGCCCTGAACATTTCCGCAGGGGTTGTCCGCTCCTTTCGCAACGTTCGGGAGACGCACGCACCTAGGTTTCGTGGGAGAGGTGTCACTAGGTGTGAGCAATCCCTCTCCATGGCTCAAGCTGTCAGTCCTGGTCACATCCAATTCTAGAGTTTCGTTCCATGTGGCTGCCTTCTTGGATTCCGGATCTGCTTTGGTGACCAAGTATCGTCTCTCGGTGGTCCGCATAGACCAACCCTTGGTCATCTCATCCGTCAGTGGTGAGCTAATGAGTGAATCCATCCTCTTCCGGACTGAGCTGGTGACCCTAAAAGTAGGAGCTTTGCACAGGGAAAGGATTGCATTCTTCATCCTACCCCGTTCTTCCTCGGCGGTTCTACTGGGGCTTTCTTGGCTGCAGCGTCACGCCCCTACGCTCAACTGGAAGACTGTTGAAGTTTTGCATTGGGGTCCAGACTGCCAGTCTCGCTGCCTATCGGCACCTCGCCGGGTGCGCCCCAGTCCTCCGCAGTCCTCTCTCAAGCCGCTACCTGGCTTGCTGCAACCGTATCAGGACTTCCAGGACGTCTTCTCTGAGAAGCAAGCAGAGACACTTCCTCCTCATCGACCTTACGATTGCCCTATAGATCTGCTGCCCGGGACTATTCCACCCCGGGGCAGGTTACACCCGCTCTCCGTACCCGAGACTCAGGCGATGTCGGCCTACATTAAAGAAAACTTAAAAAAAAGGCTTCATCCGCAAATCTACTTCTCCGACTGCGGACGGTTTTTTCTTTGTGGAGAAGAAGGATGAATCTCTGAGACCATGCATCGATTACCACGGACTCAACAAAATCACCATCAAGAACCAGTATCCTTTACCATTGATCACAGAACTCTTTGATCGTCTCCGGGGAGCCAAAGTCTTCTCCAAGTTGGATTTGCGGGAGGCGTATAATCTTGTCCAGATCCGGGAGGGTGACGAGTGGAAAACGGCCTTCAATACTCGTGATGGCCACTTCGATTATCTTGTGATGCCCTTCGGCTTTTGCAATGCTCCAGCAGTTTTCCAGGAATTTGTCAATGACATTTTCAGAGACCCCCTGTATGTCTGCATAGTGGTCTACCTGGATGACATCCTGGTGTTTTTACCCAATCTGGAGACCCACCAGTCGTATGTGCGCCAGGTCCTGAAACGCCTGCGCGAGAACCATCTATTCGCCAAACTGGGCTTCGCCAATTACTACCGGCAGTTTATCCCACATTTCTCTACGCTGGTAGCATCGATTGTGGCTCTCACTAAAAAGCATGCCAACCCGAAACTCTGGCCACTGGCCGCTGAAGAGGCTTTCTCCAAATTGAAGACAGCATTCGCCTCTGCACCTGTGTTATCCTGGCCTGATACCGAGAAACCCTTCTTTTTAGAAGTCGACGCCTCTTCTGTAGGGGCTGGGGCGGTCCTCACCCAAAAGGGGCCTAAGGGCAAGACTCGGACCTGTGGGTTCTTTTCTAGGACTTTTTCACCGGCGGCAAGGAATTATACCATCGGGGATCGAGAACTTCTGGCCATTAAGCTTGCTCTCGAAGAATGGCGCCACCTCCTGGAGGGTGCTCGATTTTCCGTGAATATCTTCACTGACCATAAAAACCTCCTCTACCTTCAGACAGCACAATGCCTAAACCCTTGTCAAGCGAGGTGGTCTCTGTTCTTCGCCCGGTTCAACGGTGTGATCCATTTCCGACCGGCAGAAGAGAACATTATGGCCGATGCCCTTTCTCGTGTCACCGATGTTAGTGGGGAAAAAGAGTTCGCCCCACGACATATTGTACCTCCTGAATGTCTGGTTTCGCGGGTCCCATTAACCTCCAACGGGTACCCCCGGGTAAGACATACGTGCGCCCTGCGCTCCGGTTGAGGGTGCTGAAATGGGATCATTACTCTCGCAGTTCTGGTCACCCAGGGGTCCGGAGATCTTGTTACGTGATGTCCTGGTGCTACTGGTGGCCTGATCTCGCCAAAGCTGTGAAGGAGTCCGAGGAGGCCTGTACCACCTGTGCCTGCAACAAGTCACCTCAACTCAAACCGGCGTGATTACTCGAACCTTTGCCAATACCTAACAGTCCTTGGAAACATATTGCGATGGACTTCATAACCGACCTACCGCCCTCTGAAGGAAATACAGTTATCTGGGTGGTCACTGACCGGTTTTCCAAAATGGCACACTTCGTTCCCTTGCCTGGCTTTCCTTCTGCTCCTCGACTCACCAATCTCTTTTTCAAACATATCTTCCGACTCCACGGACTGCCCTCACCTTTGTTTCGGACTGGGGGGTTTAATTTGTCTCGAGATTTTGGCGAGGCCTTTGTTCCCTACTGCAAGTGAAACTGGACTTCTCTTCCGCGTACCACCCACAATCCAATGGGCAAGGGGAGAGGGTGAATCAAGTTTTGGGTACCTACCTCCGCCACTTCACATCTGCTAGACAAGATGATTGGTCCAGTCTGTTGCCATGGGCGGAATTTTCATATAACTCCCTGGACTCTGATTCCGCTGGGGCATCCCCCTTCTTCATTGTCTTCAGTCGGCATCCCCGCCCACCCCTTCCACTGCCCTCTGCCTCCTCCGATGTCCCTGCGGTGGATAATTTTGTGCGTGACCTTTCTGCCATCTGGAAGGAGATGTGCCAGTCTCTGCTTTAGGACTCTGCCCATATGAAGGTCCAGGCAGACAAGAAAAGAAGACCCCCTCCTTCCTTTGTTCCTGGAGATAGGGTATGGCTGTGTGCCAGATATGTCCGCTTTAAAATCCCTAGCTACAAGTTGGGCCCTCGTTATTTAGGTCCCTTTGAAGTTCTGAGGCGCATCAATCAGGTAGCCTACAAGCTCCGGCTCCCTCCTACTATGCGCATTTCAAACTTCTTCCATGTCGCTGCTGAAACCGGTCGTCCATAACCGGTTCTCTCGGTCGGGCAAGGAAATTTTGGCCTTGAGGACGGTTAGGGGGAGACGATTTTTCTTTTTAGATTGGAAGGGGTTTGGGGGAGAGGAGAGGTAATGGGAGTCGGAGGTGAACATCCTGGACCGGGGTCTTTTGTCTAGGTTTTTGCGGGCCGGGAGGAGGGGGGAGGCCAAAGGGGGGTACTGTTATGGGTGTCCCTGTGCTGGCCGTGGGCACAACCGCACCCCTGCTGCGGCTCCGCTGCGGGCAATGCCGCAGCCCCGTCTCCGCAGCCAGCAGCTCATGGCTCTAGCCGTCACTTACCTCGCCGCGCTCCTGTTCCGGTCCGGGCACCTCCAATTTTAAAGGGACAGCGCACCGATGATTGTTCTTATCGGGCGCTGATCCTATTTAAGTCCTGCCCCTTCCCAGTAACCTTGCCGAATCGATAGTGTCCTGTGCCTTTAGAGGAAGCATTCCATAAGTGTCTTGCATTATTTCCGTGTACCGTATCTTCTGCCTCCGTCCCTCGACCACGAACCATTGCCGCCTGCCCTGACCGTTCTGCCTGTCCCTGACTACGAGCCTGCCTTACAATTCTGTACCACGCTACACCTCGGCAGCCACCGCAAGCAAGTCACGTCAGGGGTAGGGACCTGGTAGCAATCCGCCGCAGCAAGTCCATCCTGCTTTGCAACGGGCTCTGGTGAAAACCGGACCTACTTAGACTCCGCTCCCTGGCGTGGCTATTACCATCACTTGCGGTGGTCCAGAGGATCCACTACCACGACCGTTACAATGTTACTGCACTGTAATCACTTCAATGTCTGCAGAGTGCCTGTGTACAATGGTACCTACTACTATATGGTCACTGGATAGTGGGAATATTCGTAGTAGTGTAATGGTTTATATTCAGGAGCATTATGGCAGTACTATTCAGTCATGATGTTGTGGTGATATGTGGTTATGATGTGGTGGTATTATTTGATCTTTGTTTTTGCATATCATTGAGAATATTGGTCTTGGTTTGGTCAGTAACATTATGGTTATAATATTTGTTCCTTGTAAAGCAATGTTATTTGATAACTGTATGACCATTATTTAGAAAATTGTTTTATAACAATTTGTATGGATTTTTTAATATTTCAGATTTTATATAGATACATCTTTATAGACTCTAGTAATGATGCTGCGGTGTTGCGGGCTGATCTGCTGGAGGAAGCTTGCCATGATTCAGTGTTGCTATATGTGGTTTGATGTGGTGATGTCATGTACTTAGGCATGGTTAGAAGTGCGGCATGGTAGGATGTCATGTACATTGGGGTAGTTAGAGACGTGGCCTGATGTGTCCCCATTTGCAGTCTCTAAAAGTTGGGAGGTACGGAGTTGCTTATAAAGTTAGTAAGAAGGAGTTGGAAATCTTGGTTCAAGGTCTCCTTGCTGATAATGCAGCTGCTTTGTACTGTACACAATGGTAGAGAACCAAGCATCATCGCAAATGGTGGAGGTGGGTGTGGGGTGCTCCCCTGTGTATAATCATGCTAGGAATAGCCAGCTATTGGAAGACGAAATTCATGCAGGTCAGTGTGTATGATGGAGAGTGCTGAGACTTGTTCTGAGGCTGTAGCAGGCTCAGAATGGCCCACCAGGGTACTGGTGAAACCTCCAATGGGACACCTGAGCTCACTATAAAAAAATATTCTCTTAGCAAGTGGAAAGATGTTATATTATCTTGCAACATGCACTTAATTGCATAGCTTTAGGGCATACAAAGGTAGCAAGTGCTACCACACCCTAGAGCAGGGGTGTCAAACTGCGGCCCTCCAGCTGTTGGGAAACTACAACTCCCATCACCCACTGTTATAGATTATACAAATGCATGATGGAAGTTGTAGTTTCCCAACAGCTGGAGGGCCACAGTTTGACACCACTGCCCTAGAGCCTGAAGGGGCTCAAAGGCCCCTCTGCCATATAAGAAGACACCAGTATCATAAATGGCACATGGGAATTGGGGGCCCTTTTGTATATGTATCTAACTAAAGACAAATAGTCTTTACATTGTTTACATTTGCATTGTAATTTCCAATTTTTTGTTCTATCACCAGAATATAAAACAAAAAATAACATCAATGTCGGATCCAGTTCATGATGGACACCAACATAACCCGACAGACCAAATTGAGTATAATAGAGTTAGTTAGATTTCTATCATGGTGTCAATCATTGGACTGGACAAAAAACCAAATTATGTTGCCCTATTTTTTCTCTTTTTTGATGGAATATATGGGAGAGGCTCCTAATAGACCCTCCACCACAGACATGAACGTAGCCTAACAGTATGTTTCATTCATAAAGGGGTTGTCTAGTTTATCTTTTTTAATTCTTTTCAGGTTACCAATCCCCTTCTATAATAAAAAAACACTTATATCCATGTCTCCCATCACCTCGTATACATTGCTGTCGTCATCCTCTCCACCAGTCTACAAACAGGATGTCACAACTGCAGCCACTGATTGGCTACAGCAGTCATGTGCCATTATGTGAAGTAAAGAGAAAACTGGCAGACATGGAGGACGGTGGATCTAAGGTGAGTAGAGAGTTGAGAATATATATTGTTTTTATTTTAGAATTACAACAGTGGCTTGAAAGAAAAATAATACTTTTAATATAAATATTTTATTATGAGGGTTATATAAGAATCATACAAGGAATGAATATAAATAAATATCTCTATCTAAAAAATAGCAATAAAATGCAGCACTCAGAAAGACTATAATGAAAGAAGTGCCTGCTTACCAGTCGTGACATAGACTCAGTAAAGTAAGTAGCAGCACTTGTAAGCACTCACTCACGTTTGGCCACCATTTTGGACAGTGTCGGGGTTAGTTTAGCTCTGGGCCGCCACTCTTTGGTAGAACAGTTATGGCATATGGTACACACATCACTCAGAACACTTGATAAGTTTCCAAAACTAAACTCATAAGTTCTTGGCCGTCTAACTACTAACTCAAACCGTATAAAATTCCTATCTATCTGTGATCTGAGTCTACTAGTCAGACCACAAACATACTTTTACCAGTCTACTCATAGTTCCGACTTCACTCAAGCCAGGGAGTAAGAGCCCTCTCATTAGCTACACTGTTGCTCCAAACTTCAGGTTGTAAACCACACAACTCTGGTATCTGGAGTGACAGGCTTTAAATAGGCATGTAAGACCTGGCCTGGAATGTGGGAACAGCCTTCCACCCACAATCCGTTCTGGAAAAGCCAGCCATACGAAGCTGCCTTGCAGCTATACTAGCAGCTACTCCAAGTGTCAGTAACTTAGGGTTACTGATCCAAACTGCTGACTTCCTCCATCGAAGTGAGGCACCTCAGTGACAGATATCTTGCAGGTCTCCTGCTGTACACAATCTGGTGACAGAGACATGCAACCTGAAGTAGTGCTGCTACACTAAAAAAGATGAAAAATTCAGGAAAATGTATTCGCTCATGTGAAAGCAGCAGTAACGTTTAAGCTCTACTAAGATATTTTTTCAAGTAATGTACATAAAGGGTTTATAAACGCAATGTATAACCACAATGAGATAATCACCTGATGAATCAGTCACAAAGTGTATATATCTTGATATATACAGTCATATAAATGAGTCAACCAGTGAAAGTAAAACTCAATACAGTGTATACAAATATAATTTATCATAAAAAGTGTAAAATATTATTAGTAGTAGCGGCCGTAACCAACAAGTGTCCGTTAACCACTAGGAGCCATTGAAAACAGTGCATGCACATTGTAACAAACCGGTGATGTCAGTGAACAAATTATGTTTAAGCATTTCTCTATGGTTAAGAGACATTTGTTGATTATGTTAGCTACTAGTCTTCTATTGATTACGTATGCAGGCGCAGTAGTAGTATAAAGTGATCCCTCAAGTTACAATGGTCTCAGGATACAATATTTTCAACATATAATGGACTTTTCTGGGATACTGTATCTTAATATCATATGCATGGTTTCAACATACAGAGAAACAGAAGTTGGAAATCGGTGGCACATGGGATGGACGGAATGATCCATGTTAGTGAAGTGTAGGTAGTGATTGATGAGCTAGAAGCGCGTGTATCATGCAGTACTACATGTTCTGTACATGTGCCAGCATTAGCTGCTCCATTGGACACCAGATGAAGACGGACCCATTTTCTTTTTTCTGGTACATTCTGTATAAACTACATGACCCAAAAAATCTCCCATCCTGAAAGTGATTTCCAGTTTCCAGCAGCTCTTTCTGATGTTATATGTAAGGACTTGCTTTACCTGTATTAGTTATCTGCTTCATTTTCTTTGATCATCATTATGTTAGGTGACAGTTTTGGGCTTAAGAACCATTTACAAGTTTTCCATAGATTTATGATTTCAACATACAATGGTCACTCCAGAACCATTTAATATTGTAGGGACCACTTTATGACATGTAAAGGTTATACAAATAAACACATAAAATAAGACCTGACAACACAATGCCAAACAAGCCATTGACTTTTGCTTTAATAAATAAACAAACCAATAACAGTTTCATAAACATAACTAGCACAAAAATATAAAGATCTCAATTATAAAAATGTTCCTTTTTATGTTCACTCAGCATTTTGAGGAGTAATGTTCTGATTATATTGATCTCCTGAGCAAAGATCAGAGTAAAGGTAAACTTTTGTTAATGAGTATCTGTAGCAAAATGATGAAATTGCTTCCTGTTTGCTAGCATATCTTTAGAAGTCAGATACATTCAGAAGAGATGGAAGAAAAAAGAAAGACCTAATGCTCCATGACTGGCTGTAGGATAATGTAAACCATCAAGCACACTCCAAATGGATAAAAACAAGATTTTATATAAATGTTTCCTCTCTTGAATTAAACTGGAAAGACTGCTGTATTTCAATGAACGCCATGGTGAATAAATTTGTACTCAACATACAGCTCAGGTAAAACAGATACCTTATATCCATGGTAATCTATAGACTAGTGAGTAACTCTGCTAGAATAATGATATGACTATGTAAATATTTCAATGTCTAAAATGTACATAAATCCAAACCTCTCCCTTCCTTTCACGACAATCTGTAAACTGCACACCATCAAAATGTAAAGGTTTACTCTATACATTAATTCAAATTAATGAATCCTGTGTCGTATAACATATTATGCAGTCAAGTACAACACAAAAAATCACAGTATATTGTATAGGTTCATCCCAACGTTGGCTTTCACACTCATTGTATACTGACTTGTGATATGGGCATGAAACAAATGACCTGCAGAAAAATTTACCAGATGAACTTGGAACACTGCCATCAAGTTTCATCATTCACTTTAATTCCGATTGCCATTGTTCCACTTAGCACATGGACAATTGTACTCTAGCATAGCTGAAATTGCAGACAATAAACCATTATGTTTGTGCTGCCAGTTTCCACAAGGTCTCTGTAAAGACCCATTAATGTTTTGCATTTGAAATCTGATTTAAGGCTTTATATAGCCTTATGATAGCTCTGTTAAGACTGTTAGGGTAGGATCACATGACATATTTGTGGGGCGTACTTCAGCACGTAATTGCAAAAATCAAAGCAGTCATTGAGCGCTAGGATAACCCGGCGACATGTCACTTCTTTCAGACTGTTCAAAATTTCATTTTAAAAGCATGCGTAATGTGGTGCGGACAAGTAAGCGCCGCAATAGGCTATGTGAACATACCCTTAAAGGGCTTGTCTCGCTACAAGGATTGCTTTTTATGTTAAAGATCTTGCAAAAACAAGTCACTTTGTAATATATGTCCATTAACAGTATCCTACCTATTCCTTGATATCCTCTCTTGTATGGTTGTATCAGCTCCTCAGGTTGCTATAGCTACACACCTGTTTGATCTCTTCTGATAGGCTGTCAGCACTGGTTGCTATAGCTACAGACCTGGCTTCTACTGCAGCCTAGTAGAAGCCAGTAATCATGCCCCTGATTTCAAAGTCAAACCAAGAAAACAGGACTGAGGTAAAATGAATCAATGTAGTGAGACAACCCCTTTTAACCCTTTAACACATCCAAAGAAAAACAATATTACTCTTCATTTTTCTCCTCCTCGCCTTCCAAAAGCCATACCGTTTTTATTTTTCCACCTACATAGACACATGAAGGCTTTAATTTTGCGGGACAAGATGTACTTTCCAGTGGTGTTATTCATCTTACCATAGAATATACTGGGAAACCACAAAAAAAATCGAAGTGGGGCAAAATGTGAAAAAAAACGTACTTGCACCATGTTTGCGGGAGTTTTGTTTTTGTGGCGTTCAATCTTCAGTAAAAATTATGTGTTATCTGTATTTTACAGATTTATATGCATCCAGCAATACCAAACATATAGGGTTCCTGTCATGTTTTGCTTGCGTAAAAAAATTCCAAACATTTTCTATATTTGAAATTTGCACCACGGCGCCGTTTTGTGCGACCAATAACTTTTTTGTACTAACACCTATGGATGTCAATGAAGGGCATTTTTTGCGGGCTGAAGCTTACTTTTTATCGCTAGCAGTTTGGTATACATGGGACGTTTCTGATCATGTTATTCCAATTTTTATAGGACATTAAATGACCAAAAAAAACGCAATTTTGGCGTTTGGAGTTTTCTTTCTTCTACGGTATTCAGCGTACAGGATAAATGATGTTACATTTTAATACATCAGACTTTTTGGACGCGGCGATACCAAATATGTGTACCTTTTTATTATTTTATTTTTTTTTTATTTGTAAAAAGGTGAAATGTGGGTGATTTGAACTTTAAATAATTTTTTTTTTTTTTTTTTTAACCATAAATTTTTATTAAGAAGTTTTGCCGTATCACAATGAGATCATAAACAGTACAATGGAGTGGGGAACCACTTAACTGAACAAGTGATGGAGGAAAGAAAAAGAAAAGTAACAAAGGGTAAAGTAGAAAGCCCTGACTACAGGTCTGGAGCACACTAGTATCGCAATAAAACTATACATCTGAGCATACAGTAGCATGGATGATAAACTTAGAGTGAACCAATATACGAATTCCATCTTGCTGCATATTTACAAAGTCGACTGATTGTAATAAAGTATAGGTGTAATTTAATTTATATCTTGCTTATACCGTGTATGTGTGAGTGTTTAAATGAGGACCAAAAGGACCATCTAGACTTTAACTTGGGTACAAGATGAGGTGGGATCGCTAGACAATTTTCTGCGTAGTATTGGTTATTGACTCTGGAAATCACCTCCGATGTGGAGAGGGGAGGAATTTTTCCAATTTGCTGCTATTACCGTTCTGGTGGCTATTAAAACGTGGAAAAGGACCGTATGAAAAAATATTGGGAACGAGTTGTATGAGAGGTCAAGAATTGCCCCTTCAGGTGAGAGAGAGATAGAGGTATGGAATAGTTCAGACAGTAGTATCTCTACGTCTCCCCATAACTTATATACAGAGGGACAGCTCCATCACATGTGAAGTAGGGTGCCCCGAGAGCCACATAGTCTCCAACATTGATCGTGTTGGCCCGAGAACATATGGGTCAGTCTAGAAGGGGTAAAATACCAACGTAAATGAATTTTTCGCATGGTTTCTACATGGTTAATACACCTAGACAGTTTCCTCGATCTATTAGCTGCAAATTCCCATTCCTCCCATGAGAAGTCTTTCTCCAGCTCAGCTTCCCATTTAGTAGCAAAAAGAGGTTTATGAGGTTCGTTTAAAGACAGTAGAGAGGAATATGTTACAGATAGGCCCCGCTCGAAACCCTTTTTCTTAGATAAGAAATTTTGAAATTGGGAGGGGGGGTGAGGAGTCACGGAGTTATTCCACTGTTGCAGTGAGTGGCGTATCTGCAGGTAAACATAGAACTGGTTGTCAGGTAATAAGAATTGAGCTCTTAATTCCTCAAAAGATTTAAGTGTGTCGCCAGAGTAGAGATCGCCTATCGTGAGGATCCCTTTACAAGCCCATTGTGCGAGGGGAAGATGAGGAGACTCCGCTAGTAAAACAAAAATGGAGGACTGATTTCTCTTTATATATAGCCAATGGTGGGACACTACAAATTTGTTCCATACCGTGGCTAAATGGTTAAGCGTGGGGAGCTCAAATGTGGGCAGAGTAGAGCCCCAAAGTGCGGCTGTCAGGACATTTTTAAGAGTGGTATGAGGGATCGATTGATTCTCCAGAGTTGCCCAACGGTGCGACTCTGGCGAGTTCCAAAGGGTGTTGACGGGTTTGAGAATGGCAGCTATGTTGTATAGCAGAAGGTTAGGGACTGATAGGCCTCCATTTGCCAGAGGAAGATAGAGGTGTTGTTTTCTAATTCTTGGTCTTTTATGAGACCATATAAAGCTTAGTAGTAGGTGTTGAAGTTTGGCTAAGGCAGTCGGGGGAAACAGGAGAGGGATTGTCCTAACCAGATATAGATATTTCGGGAGGAGCAACATTTTAGTTACTTGGATTCTCGCCATCCATGATAAAGGAAAATGGTGTAGTCTTCTAATCTCTTCCGAGATCTCCGAAGTGACTTTGGTTAGGTTAACCTCTATAGTTTTATTGAGGTCGGGGAAAATTTGGATACCTAGGTAAGGAACAGAAGAGGACGACCAGGTGAATTGGTAATGAGACAATTGGGAGACAAGAGCCGAGGGACAGTGAATAGGTAGTGCTATAGTTTTGGATGCATTAAGTTTATAATATGAAACGAGTGAGTATTGAGTTAAAATCTCTAGAAGTGCTGGAATCTATGATTTTGGGTCTTGGCAGATGATTAAAATATCTCACTTTTCAAATATAGGCATACATTGCATAAAGCTAAAGCTCTCTGACTACTGCTAGGATGCTTGCTAAAGACGGGATCTCCCTTGTCCCATAACATGTACCAACCAATGCGAGTGGCAAGCAGAAAATTCTTAAAACAACTTTATTAGGGAAACATATAACTAAAATATGTAACTTGCAGTGCTCAGTTTAGCTACTTGTGTTCTAATTTGAGTCCATAGACGGCAGTAGGAGAGCAGGATACAAAGTCCAAATGTAGCAATCTCCCGGCGCGTCCACATGTGCTAACGCCTGTAGGGGAGAGACAGACAGGAAAAGGCTGGGAGTCTGTTTCTCCCCTACAGGCGTTAGCACATGTGGACACGCCGGGAGATTGCTACATTTGGACTTTGTATCCTGCTCTCCTACTGCCGTCTATGGACTCAAATTAGAACGCAAGTAGCTAAACTGAGCACTGCAAGTTACATATTTTAGTTATATGTTTCCCTCATAAAGTTGTTTTAAGAATTTTCTGCTTGCCACTCGCATTGGTTGGTAGATGATTAAAATATCGTCAGCGTATAGGCTAATTCTATGATCGGCAGAGCCAATTAAGACTCCAGTCATTAAGGGAGAGTTTCGGATTTGTACAGCTAAGGGTTCCACACATAAGTCGTATATTAATGGCGAAAGTGGACATCCTTGGCGGGTTCCATTAGTAATCGGGAAGGATTTAGAGAGGAAGCCCGAGGAGAAGACATTAGCGGTTGGGAAGGTATAAAGGGAGAGAACTGCCCGCAGAAAAGAACCCTCAAAACCAAATTTTAATAAGACTGCCTCCATGAATGGCCAGTTAATTCTATCAAAAGCTTTCTCCCCATCGAGAGAAAGCAATATCGTGGGGGCTTGGTGCTTGGAAACCATATGAAGAATATCAATAATTCTTCTAGTCCCATCTCTTGTCTGCCTTCCCTTCACAAATCCAGCCTGGTCAGAGTGGATTAGATAGGGGAGGATCTCATTCAGTCTGTGGGCTAGTATTTTAGAGAATATTTTGATATCATTGTTAAGGAGAGAGATAGGTCTATAATTGGAGACAATGTCTAAGGGTTTGCCCGGTTTGGGTATGGTTGAAATAGTTGCTGTTAATAATTCTGGAAGGGGGGTGCCAGAGGTCATAATTGAGTGAAAGATATCTTTCAAGTGGGGAGTTAAAAGATCAGTGAAGAGTTTGTAATATTCATTAGTAAATCCATCTAGACCAGGCGACTTGTTTAGTTTAGATTGGAAAATCATTCACTTTATTTCTAGCTCCGTGATTGGGGCGTTTAGACATTCTAGCTGTAGAGAGGAGAGGGTAGGGAGGGAAGCCGAATTTAAAAATTTGTTTATATCTTCTCGGGAAACTGCGGGGAGTGATGGGTCTTGCTTGAGATTATAGAGTGACCGATAATAATCAGCAAAGAAATCTGCGATTTTCTGAGGGTCATAGATTTTACCTTTGATGGGGCAGGAAAGATATGTAGTTCTTGATCTGGCTTCTGTTTTTTTTTTTACCCTACGGGCAAGTAACTTCCCTGAGCGATCTCCCTGCAAATAAAAGTTTAATTTTAGCCTTGCAAGGTAGTATTCATGTTTCCGAAGGAGCATAATCCGCAGGCTATTTTTTAAATCAGCTAATTTAGCTTTTAGCAATACGTCAGGAGTAGCTTTAAGTTGGGCGTCTAGGGATTTAATTTCTTCTAATAAATTATTAAGCTCTTCCTCTCTTCTGCGTTTTTCCCTTGAGGCAATTCTTATACACACACCGCGCATGAAAGCTTTATGCGCACACCATAAAATTTGTGGGTTAGAGACCGAATTTAAGTTAATTTTGAAAAATTCCATAAGGGCGTCTTTCATGTCGGATACTATATGAGGTGCCTTTAATAAAAAATGGTTGAGTCTCCATGGAGAGAAGGGAGGGGGGGAAATTATATTTCTAAAGGAGAGGTATATTGGCACATGGTCGGACCAAGTGGCATAGCCTATAGCTGTGGATTCTACGTTAATTAGCGCTGCTTTATCTACCAGAAAAAAGTCTAGTCTGGAGTGTGATAATTTAGCTGCGGAGAAGTACGTGTAATCAACTTCGGTTGTGTGTGAGTATCTCCAAGGGTCGTGGAGACCTTCCTCTAGAAGGAAAGATTTCAAGTCTGGGGTCTTAGCTGAGGCACCTCGGGAGCCGTCAATTTTGTTATCTATGACCACATTAAAGTCTCCGCATATAAGTAAATAACCTTTAACAGATTCCTTGGCCTTAGCGATTATTTTGGAAATAAATGAAAGTTGGTTCTGGTTGGGAGCATAAATAGCTACTATAGTGAACACCACAGAGTCAAGGGAGCATTGCAGGATAATATAACGACCCTTGGGAGCTGTTACAGAACTGAGGAAGGTAAAAGCCAAGGTATCTCTAACAAATATGGCTACCCCAGCCTTCTTTGTATCAGAGCAGGAGAAGTGTGAAATCGGGAACTTTTTATGTTTCATACGGAAGGAGTCCGCCGACTTCAAATGTGTCTCCTGGACACAGAGCACATCTGCTCCCACATCTGCTCTGCTCCAGGAATTTAACTCCCATGGTAGCGATTATAAAAATCTAGAAGTGCAGCAAAGGTGTAGATCTCTAATAGCTTAGGTATTAGTGTGTAGATAATCTCCTTAAAAGTACAGTAAGTAGGCATGGCAATAACACAACTAAGGTTAATCTGAACAACATACTTAACAACTAAACAATACAAATGTGCTTTGTACAAAGAACTGTTCCCATCGAGGCGGGAACAGGTGTAATGGGGGAAAGTTCCGTGTGTAACGCTCATAGGTGTAACCCTCAGTCGGGTACAGAAAACTTGAGCTATCGACTTGAAGTAGGCTCACGGCGGCAGCCGAGTAGGAGTACAGCTGGAGGCAGATTGGTCATTCTGGGGTTGGCGACATCTGCCATGTTTCTCAGACCAAAGAGGGGAGATAAGGGTTGGTTTATCCTTTCCTTTACGTATTGGAGTGTTGATTGGTGTGGTCAGGAGACCCCATGTCTGGAGAGCGTCCCGGAGCATACTGGGAGAGGTGTAGGCAATGGTGTTGTTGTCCTTAGAGACTAGTAATTTGACTGGGAATCCCCAGTGATACGGGATATTGTGGTCCCGGAGCAGCTTGGTATAGGGGGCGAATTCCTTACGACGGAGCATTGTTCCTGCCGAAAGGTCTGGGAAGATGGAGAGCTCTTTAAATCTATCTGGTAGCAAGATTCCCCTGCGGAGGGCTCGAAGCAGATTATCTTTACTGAGGTAAAAATGAATTTTAGCGATCACGTCTCGCGGCAGCGAGGGTGAGATGTGCTTGGGTTTAGGAAGCCTATGTATTCTGTCTATTGTAAGGTCCAAGGTTGTAGCTTCTGGAAGCGCAATGGCCATGAGATCTTGTAAGAAAGGGAGCAGCATCTCAGAGGTGACTGACTCAGGGATACCTCTAATGCGGATGTTGGATCTGCGGGATCTATCCTCCAGGTCAAGGACTTTAGAAGAAAGCCTCCGCACTTCATCTTTCAACGCGGTGTGGGAATCCATGAGAAGGTTATGTGATGTTGTGAATTCGGCCATTTTCGTCTCGATATGGTCCGTTCTGGAAACTAAGGATTGTATGTCTCCTCTGAAGTCTTTCGTCATTTGTTTAAAATCATTTTGGAGTTGCTCTCTAAATGAAGAAAACAGTTGACGAAGGGTAGCTTCCGTGCCAATAGACTTCTCAGAGCGGTCCTGTTGCTCAGACTCCAGTGATTCAGCATAAGATGGAGTAGGCGAAGATGGAGGGAGACTGAGGGACCCTCTAGTGGACCTGGGTTGTGAAGAGTGCTGGAAGAACTCAGTAAGTTTGGCAGGTCTCTTAGGGTGATTCTTTTTTGAGGTGCCACCAATATTGTCGAAAGTTCGTTGAAAGGGGTTTTATTGAGCAAGGTAGAGATGTGTTCAACTGCTGTCGATAAGTTGTGGAACTTTTTTTTGATTTACTACAGTCTCTCTGGCGTGGGACTGACTGAACTTAGCAGGGTAGAAGCCACATAACTCAGGCTATGTAAAGAAGGAGGAAGAAAAAAATGAAAGTAGCGTCCAGGTGGGATTGCACTTGTGAAGTTAAAAGAGATGTCAATTATTGCAGGGTTAAGGTAGAGGTGCCCTTCAGTGAAATGTTACAGCTAAATGCCCTGATCTATAGGTGTGAAGGACGGTCGGTATAACGTGACTTTATATCTATCCAGAGGGTTAAACAGTAAGGCAGTCAAAGTCTCTCAATGTGCAGGGGTTAATTTGGTACCTTCCTGAGAGGGCTTGTTCCTGTATGAAAGGGCTTGCCTCAGCTTAAGAAATTGACAGGTTTTACTGTGGAATAGGGAGTTCTGTGATAGAGAAGATTGTAACTCACTACTATAAGAGAGGGGATTCTGTAGTGCAGGACCTCTGGTATTGGTTTGGAGGCAGTGTAACTCTTTAGGGCACTGGTGCAGAGGGAAGGAATGTTAGTGCCACTGCTTCTGAGGGTGATGGTTACTGCAGCGCCGGCCCTAAGCCGTAATCTGATACACTTAAGTGTTCTAATTGGCAGGTGGGAATGAACATCAGTGCAGCAGGACCCTATGTTTACACAGAGGGTTAATCAGAGAAACAGTCAGTGCCTCCCAATGTGCATATGCTGGTCTATTGTCTCCCTGAGGTGACTTGCCATGGCGGGAGAAATTGGCGGGCTTTATTATAGGAGAGGGAGTCCTTTGATGTGGGGCTCTGGTACAGGTGTGCGGGCGGTAAGGATCCTTGCAGCACCGGTATAGAAGAGAGAGCTGCCGGTGTCGCTGTCTCTGAGCGCACACACTGAACGGTGCAGAGCCGGTCCCGAGCGGCTTAAGAGACAGGTGGAAGGCAGAGAGCCCAGCGGAAGATGGCCGCTGTGCGTTCACACAGGGGGGGGGATCCTCTGTACTCACCGTCGGGCCGCCGTTGTCACGGAGAACTCGTCGGAGGCCGAGGCACTGCCGCGGACGGAGCACAGGTAGGTGACCAGAGGTATAAGGGAATGTGGTCTAACGGGGTTGGATCCGACGAGGTCTTCTGAGTCCCGGGCCTTAATATAAGGGAGCGCGTCTGCAGGTGCGGCCTCACTGACTCGTGCAGCGTGCAGGGGCTCCTGAGGCTGTGAAGCTCGTGAAACTCGCTGGTTTTGGTCTTGATTCCCTCACCTCTCACTAGAGGTTATAAGGAGCAGTTGTAGCCGTTAAAGGTTTATTTGGGCCGTTTTATGTTGCCGCCGATGAGGAGCTCTGTTATCTTGCGTCCACCATCTTCAAGCGCAAGCCACGCCCACTCTACTTTTTTCCCCTTTAACATTGAGTCCCCCTAGGGCGCTTCACCACTACGGGGCGCGATCATTTCTACAACCTAATGCATTGTCTACCAACATCTCCATTCACTGCCATCATCCTGGCACTGGTCTGAGGTTTTTCTTTTCCATTACTGCTCTGAGGCCATGGTGGCTCCTATTATCCCGCCTCTGGCACTGGTCTGAGGTATATCTTCATTTTGACCCCACAGCTGTTTGTTTTTTATTATAAATTATGTATGTAGATTTAAAAGGTGAAAATCACAGTAATTCTGAATTTATGCCACACCTTTTCACTATAACATCAACACGACTATTATTGTGCATTACAAAGATAAAAAATGCAAACGTACATTTTTCTGTATTCATGTCCTCTAACTGCACAATAACATCGGCATGTTTTACATAAAAGTAAATAATTAGATATTTCCTTTTTCTGTCTCCTCATTCTAAGGACACCTCACATGTCACCCTAGTGTTAAGCTGGTCCCTTTCACACGCCTTAAAGAAGACATAGTAGCATTGTGCTTGGCAAACCTATTTTCGTGAATTACACAGCATGAAAGGAAAATTCCCATAAATTACTGTACAATAACCCCTTTATCCGAACACCTGAAAAGTAGTTAATGACCAGAACATTTTTTTAGTTTTTGTCTCCTTGCATTTCAACAGTCGTAACATTTTTATTTTTTTTAAATGACGCAGTTGTATGAGGCCTTTTTTGATTTGGGACAAACTGTCCTTTTTTGGAAATAGTTTTTTACACATTCACATTTCACACTTAACTTGTTAGATTAATTCTAAAGGTTATTACGGTCGTTTGGATACATAATATGTGTATGCTTTTATTTTTTGCTGTGTAATGTATGCACAATTATTTTTTATTAAATATTTTTATTTTATTATTTATTTTTTTTCTACACTTTATGTTTTTTTCTACTTTTTTTTAAATCCCTCGAAGGGATAACTGTTTTACATTTTTTTTACACTTAGTAATGTAATAGCATATTTATATATGCTAATACATTACAAACTGTGTCAGTCTGACACAGGCTGCAATCAGGGGAGCACACAGTCTGGCCTGATCACTGGTTTGTTGCACAGTCAGCCCTGGGGCTACCCTAGGTCCTCGGGGCTGACAGTGCAGCTAATCCCCGGACTCTATCGGGTCACCGGGAATCCCAATCAGCCAACAGAGCAGGGGAAAGCCCTTTGATTGTGCTGCGGTCACGAAGAACTGCAGAAACCAAAGGGTTAAGCGTTGGGAGCAGAGGTTTCCCCACTCCCTGGTTCTTGCAGGAGCTGTGCTGGGAACAAGGCTGTGTAGTACAGCCCTGTCTTCAGAGCTGCTGTGGCGCCGGGCGCCGCAAAACCCCGATGTCTGTAATGACGCCAAAAGACGTTGCTGCAGATGAACGACCGGCACCGCCCAACGTCAAAAGTCTGCGGGCGGTTGTTAAGGGCTTAAAAAGGCAAAAAATTCAAACTGCCATTTTCCTGTATTACGCCATGTTACTGTACAATATAACCTGCATACGGTTTGGTGCATCAGGAAAAGCTGCAAATACAAAAAAAAAGGATAAAAGAATGCTAAAACTAGTAATCCATAGAGAAGTGGTATACTTTAAAGCATTTTTTTATGCAGTTGTCAGGGCAGGTTTCTCACTGATAAGTTGTGTCCTTTCCGATCCCTGTTTTGTAGCACACCTTGCACCATTTTTGTGTTCTTCTCTTTTGACCAGTGTAGGGAATTTCCTTGCAGAAGTGCTTTCCCGGTACAATACGGGGGACTTCAGAACCAGAAGTGCTGGCGCCCTCTCCCTGGTTCCCAAAAATGAACACCTTTTTTACCTTCTCTTGCTTGGCCTGTACAATGGTAGAGAACGAAGCATTGTACAGCACCAACTATTATGGACATCAGTGAGCGATACCCTTAATGATGCTCTATGACTAACCAATTTTGTGATATATTTTTTACCCGTCCATAAGTCCTTGATTGTGTGATGTGACTAACACATTGAAAAATAAAGACAATCTTTGCATATTGAAATCTGAGAGTGCCATTGGAAATATTTTTGAGATTTTAGGAGACAATGGGCACCACAGTAATTTAAAGGAGTGGGAGTAGACGCTAACACACCACCAGCGATTGGATATAATTTTTCACCACTGGACCACCAATTCAAGTTAGCAGCAAGACATAACCAACATGAACACTGCTCTGCCACCCTTCCTAATCAGAATGGCGATGGCAGAGTGGTGTCCAGTAGTTTAAAAGGACAGATATGGCTGAAATTGGTAAGTTGGCACACCACCACTCACAACCTCTATACATACAGGTTTTGATTAGTGTTGTGCTATACAGCACCTATCAGCACCAATTTCTTTGTTTCTAACAAGAATTTCTGTGATTGACTGCTCAGATTTGAACAACCAATCACAGCGATCATGGTGTGGGATGGGGGCATCGCTGCTGCTTGGGCATTGAGGGAGGACAGTTTGCTGTTAGAGACAGCATCCCTCTTCCCTGGATCACTGCAGGTTTAGCCATGGTCATTAGTGTTGCGCGATTATTATCGACAAAGTTGAAATCGGCACGGTTTTTATGTTGATCAGATTTTTTAGATCACGCGATAATTTAGGTTAAAATCTGTGCATAATCTATTAATATCGCGCCATTTTTCGGCGATTCCGTAATTTTGGCGGCCAGCAAATCAGCTTAGAGTTTAGAGCGGGGTGAGCTGTGTGTGCGATGTCATGACTGGGATGTGTATGGTTGCGATTGGCGGGAAAAATTTCAACATGACTCGTTTTCATAGAACAGCCCTTCCTTTTTCATGATCAGTGTGTGTCAGTATCTCAAAGGAGTGGACGTGCGCTCTGCCTTGTGCAAACACTCAGCGAAATTATTCTATTTGTTCACAGAGACAGCTATACTTTTAGCTGTGAACCTTGGAACTTGGGTAGATCGGGGATTTGCAAATTTTAGGTAGTTAGGCTGAGAATTTTGAAGGAGCATCCACCGCTGTAAAGTCACGAGAGGAGCGGGGGGGGGGGGGGGGCCCGGGGGAACACAGACAAGCTCTTTAAAAAATTTCTGGATATTGTGCACCCAGACTTAGTGTAGACATTGCATTGCAATAGCTTTATTATTAACAGTTTTCTGTTGAAATATTACTTGGGTGTTGGCCAGCCTGAACTTATATTAGGATACAGATCTTTTTGTAATGCAGGTCTATTTGTTAGGTGCAAAAACCCACTTTTATTATCAGTATTACTTTTCATACAGGTGTTTTTTTCACTTTTGGTCAGTAAAGCTTGTTGATAGAGGTACCTTGCACTTAAAGTTGAATCCAGCAATTTTGTAGTCCCACAGGTGTATTGATAGGTGCCAAAATCCCTTTTTTTATCCGTATTACATTTCAGATACGTGTTTTTTTCACTTTTGGTCAGTAAAGTTTTGGGTTGATAGAAGTACCTTGCAGTTAATTTGAATCCAGATTTTGTAGTTCACCACAGGTGTATTGATTAGGTGCCAAAAATGCCTTTTATTATCTGTATACATTTCAGATACGTGTTTTTTTAAAGTTGCACAGGCCGCTTTGTTCATAGACCACCTTGCAGTTAAATTTGAATACCAAAAAGCATTTTGTGTCAACCACAAGTGTTTGATAGGTGCCAAAAAATTACCTTTTATTTTTTCGTTATCATTTCAGATACGTGTTTTTTTCACTTTTTGGTCAGTCAAGCTTTGTTGATAGAGGTACCTTGCATTAAATTTGAATCCAGCAATTTTGTAGTCCCCAAACAGGTGTATTGATAGGTGCCAAAAAACTGTTTATTACCCGTATTACATTTCAGATACGTGTTTTTTTTCACTTTGGCGCAGGCCAGTTTTGTTCATAGAGCCACATAGCAGTTAAATTGAATCCGCAATTTTGTAGTCACCACAGGTGTATTGATAGGTGCCAAAAATAACTTTTAAATTAACCGTATACATTTCAGATAGGTTGTTTTTTCACTTTTGGTCAGTAAAGCTTTGTTGATAGAAGTACCTTGCACTTAATTTGAATCCAGCAATTTTGTTTTGATTTGAGGGATTTGAGAATAGCTGTGATTTGCCGTCTTTTAATAAGAGACTTTGGAAAACTCTTCCATACCTTCTCAAATTTTTATCTTTCTGAACATGGAGCGAAATTCAGGTGGCAAGCGAGCAAAGAGGGGGGTAGGACTGGAGGTAGGGGTTTACGGGAGAAGGTGCTCCTTCCAGTGCTGGCGACAACACGCATGCCGCGGTCGTCAGTGCAGGGACTACCGTCAAGGCCTGTCAATCGCTGGGTCAGGGCCCTGTGAATCTCAGTAACGAACAGCGTCGCCAATCTGTTCTTCAGGGGTTTAAATTGCAACCTGCATCCAGCAGTCATTCCCTCCTCGTCCTCCCAGTCACGGCCAAAAATGTCGTCATCAGCATCTCTGCATCCGTCCAACATGAAGCGAAGGCAGCCAAATGTGTACCCACCACTGTGGATAATCCTTTTCTGAAGACCTCTTGATGACAAAATGAGGTTGGGGTCAGAAGGCATGTTAAAAGCTCATGAGGCCAAAGAGGATGATTTTGTCTGCTCTACCCCCCAGTTACTCATGCCAAACAGAGAAGGAAAGGAAGCCGGTCAATCGGCAAAAATCCCGGGCGGTCGGAAACGCCTTGCATGCTTCTTGCTTGTAGCCCGCAGCCCCGGGGTTGCAGAATGTCAGGACGACGAAGTCACCTGTGTTGTTTGATGATGATGATGACGACATTGCGGATCCAGCGTGGTTTTTCAGCAAAATTTTGCTTGCGAGCGCTTCATCATGGACGAGGGGGAAAGGGACGATGGGGTAGTGTCAATACGGGTCCCCCTAAAAAAGGGGAGAGGGTGGTCGCAGAAGTTCCGCTGATTGATTCCCCCCAGCCAACGGTCGGGCGGAAAACCCGCTCCTCGCTTATCGCCGTCAAAAAGGTCCAGGACCTCTCAAGCCTGGGCTTCTTTGAGCAAGCCTCTGATTCACCCGCGATGTCATATGCCGCCTTTGCCGTAAACACATAAGTAGAGGCAAGAATTTAGGTGTTTTTAACCACCACCAACAGGTAGTCACATGAAAGCGAATGCATGAGTTGAATGGAGGCAACAACTTGGCCAGAAAAGGCCAGACCGACGCGGGCTTCCAACCACTGTCACCCCCTCTGTCCTGCCTCTCCGCCACCACCAAGCATTCCCAGTGCCCATGTCTCTCAGAGTCATGTCAGGGATCACCCTTTCCGTTCACCCTCCCAACGTCGCCCGAGTACCACCAGCACCACCAGAGACCCATCCTACCCCTTCTCCTCCCAACCAGTTTGACGCCCTGCAGCCGTACAACGGCCATTTAGCAGCCAGCCTTCTGTCTTTCCAGGTTTGGGAGCAGAAGAAACACTTTAACCCAAACCATCCCAAAGCAAAACCCTGAATGTCGGCATTTGCCAGGCTTTTGGCCTTGGAAATGTTACTTTCCGTCTGGTGGACACAGATGGGTTCCGCCACATCATGGCCCTTGCTGCCCCAAATACCAGATGCAGGGCAGGCATTTCTTTGCAAAGGAAAAGCCGTCCCTGCCCTGGCCAGCCAGTGTCATCTAAATTTCAAGCGCGTTTTTTCTGCTTCTGTGTCCGGAAAAGTCCATCTGACCACCAAAACAATGGACTAGTAAGCACGGCCAAGGCCGCTATATCTCTGTGACAGCTCACTGGGTGAGCTGGGTGGATGTCTTGGGTTGACGGTGGCTCTCAGGCTCGGGGCACGTCTTCAAAACCGCAGGGATGGTGCAGGGCTCTTTCCTCCAGGTCCTCTGGTGGCTTCACGTTTCCAGAGGAAACAAGGCCGGTTGTTGAAATTAATCTGTCTTGGAGGACCGTCCACACACAGGTCAGGAGCTGTGGACGGCTCTCTGCAACGAGACCGAGCGCTGGCTGGGTGAAAGAACCCTTTTTGCCGGTAGGTGGTGTGCGTAACGGGCGAAATTGCTGGCCGCCCTTAAGATCGGTAGGCTGGAGCACATCCCTTGCCTGGCACATGTCAGGCATGAATCAAGCATGGATCCTTTATGATGTTGTGGCCCCAATTGCCGAGGTCACCAATTAGTTGCCGGTCTAGTTCACATTCCTCTTCAAACAGAAATGGTCCTCTTGAAAACTTTTTTTTAAAATGATCTTTCTTTTATTGCAATTTTTATTCTGTTCCAACAGTTCATTTGTGGTTTTGCTGTGAGGAGACTGTTAAAAGACGCAAGGTTTAAAGACAACACCTATTCAAAATTTTTCTCACTTTATCTTTAGAAATTTTCGCATTGTCAATGGTTTGAGGTCATGTTGCTGTGAGATACAGCTATAACATGGTTTCCTTTGGAACAGAAATGTGGCTTCTAAGTCGCATTTCTCCATCACAATTTTTAATAGTGGTTGGAAGTCATATTTATAATTTTTTTGGGGGCATTTTGCTGTGAGATACAGCTATAATCATGGTCCTTTGGAACAGAAATGTGGCTTCTAAGTGGCATTTCTCCATCACAATTTTTAATAGGGGGCTGAAAGTCATATTTATAATTTTTTGGGGTCATGTTGCTGTGAGATACAGCTATAATCATGGTTTCCCTTTGGAACCCGAAATGTGGCTTCTTAGTGGCATTTTTTCCCCCCACAATTTTTAACATTTGGGTGAGAAGTCATTTTGAGTATTTTTTGGGGTCATGTTGGTGTGGATACAGCAATAATATGGTCCTTTGGAACAGAAAGTGGCTTTTAAGTGGCATTTCTCCTCACAATTTTTAACAGTGGCTGAGAAAATCATTTTTATAATTTTTTGGGTCATGCTGCTTTGAAATGCAGCAATACTACAGGTCCTATTTATAAAAAAATTTTGTTTCTAACAGATATTTGTTCTTCACAATTGTCAAAAGTGGCTAAAGGATCATGTTTTGAATTTTGAATTTTTGGGGGCATTTTGCTGTGACATGCAGCTATACTACAGGTCCTATTATAAAAAATGTGGTTTCTAACAGACATTTGTTCTTCACAATTGTCAAGAGTGGCTCAAGGGTGATGGTGCTGTCAAAAACAGGAATGTTAATTGACACATATTGCAAAATGACTTGTTTTTGCAAGATCTTTAACATCGCTAGCAATCCCTGTATTGAGACAACCCATTTAATACAATTAAAAAAAGAGAAAAATAGACATGGTGGGATTCCATCCTATTTAAAAATGTTTTTTTAGAATTAAAACTACTAAAAACTTGCATGTACAAAATAGCTGGTAAAAAAAATTCCTCTGAATTGTACAAGGGAGGTACAGGAAGACTTGAACAGATGTAGGTTATTCAGAGGACATGGAGTATGGAGCACAGACAGAGAACAAAGAACAGAGACAATTTCCTCCAGCACGTTGAGTAAAATGAAAAAATATGCACAAAAAAAAGGGCACCTGGATGGAAAAGGAGCGTTAACCACCAGTATTTTCCCAAGTGAAGCTCAATGGTCCACACTCATACGGAGGGGCAAGCGCTACCCAGGTCTTGACAGTGTACTGAGGAAGGGTGGAGGTCTTACCCTCACACTTCCGCTTCCGCACTCTTGCTTCGACACGACTGTTTTCGTTGCGCATTTATAAGGGGGTTTTTTACCCGTGTTAATAGATGACGAACGCCAGCTGGGTCTCACCGCACCACTGTAACTCCGGCCCTGGAGCTGAACCTGTTTAATAGATGGGCAGACGCTAGCCCGGGCTCTCACCGCAACCCCCTGTAAGTCTGCCCTGGCAGTGGACCTCGTGTTAATAGATGACGACGCTAGCCCGGGGTCTCACCACACACCCACTGTAGTCTGCCTGGCAGCTGGAAACCTCCGTGTTTAACAGATGGCTGACGGCAGCACTGGCTCTCACCATTAGGGGCAATCAGGAGAGCTTCAAATTTCTCTAAAAAATCAGATTTTGAAAAAGGTGATTTCTGTGAGGTTAAGTAGTGTCAAAAAGGGCTCCAGGGCTGGACACAAATTGCACAATTTGAGGCTTAAAATTTTCTGGGGCTGGAGTCACTATGGGGTCGCATCATTTGATCTCCAGGGGAGTCTGTCCCTAATCACTGAAGAAGGATTTGGAGGAAAAATGAAACCATTGAATTGATTGGCTGAATCACTCTCAGAAGCCAGGAGGGCAAATGTCTTCTCAACTAAGAAGTGTTTTGGGGATGATTAGGACATTTTTATTACTTATGGGGTGTGCGGACGAATTAACACATCTACACGTTTAAAAAATACCTTTAAAAACTGCAGGGAGGGCTGTATGTTGTATGTTATCACACTTGAAAAAAAAGCAAAATGATAATAATGTAAAACTATAAATAAAACTTCCCTAAATAAATTCTGTAAACAAATGTCAGTTACCAAAAAAATATTCTAAATGACAGTCACTGTACAAAATAGCATAGTGCCACTTTGTGATCTGTGGGTCAAACAGGTTTAGGGGTCATGCTGTGGTACAGGACAGGTATAGTCAATGTCCAGTTCAACTAAAATGGTGGTTCAAAGACTCCTATTTCCGGCACTTTTTAAATCTGGGGGTCATGCAGGTTTGGGGCTCATGCTGTGGCCCAGGACAGGGATAGTCTATGTCCAGTGAAACTAAAATGGTGGTTCAAAGACTCCTTTTTCTTGCACTTTTTAATCTGTGGGTCAGACAGGTTTAATGGTCATTCTGCGGTACAGGACAGATATAGTCAATGTCTAGTTCAACTAAAATGGTGGTTCAAAGACTCCTTTTTCTGGCACTTTTTAATCTGTGGGTCAGACAGGTTTGGGGCTCATGCTGTGGCCCAGGACAGGTATAGTGAATGTCCAGTGAAACTCAAATGGTGGTTGAAAGACTCCTTTTTCCGGCACTTTTTAATCTGGGGTCATGCAGGTTTGGGTCTCATGCTGTGGCGCAGGACAGGGATAGTCTATGTCCAGTTAAACTAAACTGGTGGTTCAACGACTCCTTTTCCCAGAACTTTTTAATCTGTGGGTCAGACAGGTTTAATGGTCATACTGTGGTACAGAACAGGTATAGTCAATGTCCAGTTCAACTAAAATGGTGGTTGAAAGACTCCTTTTTCCGGCACTTTTTAATCTGTGGGTCAGATAGGTTTAAGAGTCATGCTGCGTTCCAGGACAGGGATAGTCAATGTCCAGTTCAAGTAAAATGATGGTTCAAATCATACTGCCTTCTGGCACTTTTTAATTTGTGGGTCATGCAGGTTTAAAGGGGTTGTCTCGCTACAATGATTGGGTTTTAATTTAAAGATCTTTAAAAAACAAGCAGCTTTGCAATATATGTTCATTAAAAATGTCCCTATGTTTTTTGAGCTCCCCTGTTATAGGAGTGCCTCAGCTTCTCAAATTTCTATCAGCCACCTTTTGATCCTTATTTTAGGGGTGTAGGTTAAATGCTCATCACCTTGAAGACGGGTCGGAGCAGAGAGCCCCTCCGCACAGAATGCTTCTTGTAGAGGAGGGGGGAGGGAGGACTCTGGCTTCTATGTCCATATGCCTGGATTAAACCCGTGTGTCCCTGCTTCCTCCTGCTCTTACACAGATTGAGAAGAGAGGTGATAATAGATGTGACAGCGTACCCTTTTGTTACATAATCATGATGTCTTGGGGAGCTGTAATATAAAATACTATACAGATTGTGAACAGTTCATGCTGTACTGGGAACATCCTGAGTAACACTTTGCAGTTCCCCTCCCTTTGTTCTAAAGGGGGGGTTTTTGTTTGTTTTGCTGGAGATGTGGGTTTGGGAGCAAAGAGAGGGTATAGGAAATTTGCCCCATCTGTTCTGTATTAGCAATCATAGACCTTTAGGCGGACAACAGGGTTAACTCTGGCAGCAACCCCCGGATGGCCCCGTGTGCTGAGAGGAGGGGGGGGAAGAGGGGGGGGGGGGAAAAAGGCAGAGAAGTAGACGCCCTTAATTCAACTCCCTTACAGACAGAGGTGAAAGCTATTAATGAGAAATCCTTTAAGGTCATGCTGTTTTTTTTCAAGACAGGATAGTGAATGGTTTTTATGCTTTTTTTTTTTTTTGGTTTTATAACCCCAAATGTGTTGCCCAGGGTTAGCAACGTATCATCTGACTGGTTTTGGGGTGTTTATTACAGCTTCTCCAGCCCCGTTTTGGGGGAATAATGAAGGGTTGTTCCTTCCCATAGACTTTTAAAGGGGACGGGGATAATTATTATCGACTATCATTCGTCTTTATAATTCCCATATCGACACACCCGATGCGATATCATGTAAAAGCTCATCACTGTGGTAATCCTTTCTTTCTATGACTTTTTGTTTTACTACGTGTACATCAGACAAAAAATTGCACTGTTTTGACTTATGACAAACCTTTCTTGAGCCCAGGTACCTTGAGGAGTCAGTTGTTTTCGGTCACACAAAGACTTACATAACAATAAACTAGTGTTCATAAAATGTTATACTACAGTTACTTCAGATACTCCGCTGTATTGAAAAGTTTGGTTTCACTGCAATAATAATAATTTTTAAAAAAACTAACATGCATGCTAAAAGGATGACATACATAGGAAATATTTCCATATAATTTTGAAAATCTTCCACCAAATATAATGTGAATAGAGCAATACAAAATAAAACAAAACATGTGGCATAGTTTGGAACACCAATGCACAAGAAAGATATTGCAGAACTTATACAAGATCAATGGCAAGCAACAAAATAATAAAAGAAATGGGAGACAAAATTCCCTAAAAAGATAAGAATAATTAGGGGTGAACTGAAAAATAAGTATCAATATATTGAGGGTCAATATAGAGATCTCTCCCAAGACCTATTTATGCCCAGGATTGTATCTAGAACAAGGGGGGGATCCTTACATCTTTGGGAAAAAAAAGTTATACAAAAAAAGAAAGGGTTTTTTTTGTAAAAGCAGTGACACTGTGGAACTCTCTGCCAGAGGAACTTGTTATGGTGAATTCACTAACAGAGTTCAAAAAGGGTCTGGATACATTTTTGTAATGCAAAAATATAACAATAGAGTAAGGGTATGATCACAAGCCATACTTGAAATACGTATTTTGGTATGTAATACGTAACAAAATGCATAACAAAATACGTATTTATTAATGTTACAGTGAGATATCAATGATTTCAATGTAAAATACGTACCGTTGTTCATACGATACTTATTTTACATACGTAATTGTATTGTGTATAAAGAAGTGACATGTCAATTCTTGAATCGTTTACGCATGAAAAATCCATATAGGAAACAGTGGGGTGCATTTTTGGAGGCTAAAAAACATATACAAATACATATCAGACTTTATGCTACCTATTTAGATGTGTTTATGTACCTAAAGTACACATTGGGTCCAAATTTGAGTTAATTTAAAAGAAAACATAGTGAAATACGCATTCGAAAAGCGTATCCAAATTCGAACCTAAATAAGTATTTAAATCAGCATTACAGATGCGTTTTTTGATATGTTTTTGGATGCAGATTTCAGACTGATCTGAATACGTTAAATTATGTATTGAAAAAACGTATCAGACACGCTGTATGAACTTTTCCTTATAGTGACTAGGATTCTAGAGAAGGGTCGCTGATCCATGGATCTATTCAGTCAGGAAGGAATTTTTTCCTAAAATGGGGACAAATGGCTTTTACCAAATTGCCTTCTTCTGGATCAACACTATAGTGTAAAACTCTAAACTAGCTGCACATATGTTTTTATAACGTCTTACAGTCTATGTAACTATTGTAACATAAGTCATAATCAGATTTCTGCTAAGACACATAACATGACTGCTGTCAGTTGCTTTCTCCGTTCCATATACAGTAATTATTGTTTAATGCAATAAAGGGAAAGCAGAAATAGAAACAAACAGAAATGTTCTTGCCTCTTTCTTGTCTAGCATGCATTTAGCTTTATCCAAATTATTTAAGCAGGAAGCTTTTTTTTTTTTTCATCCTCTCACAGTTCTGGAACAATACAGATTTTTAAATAACTGTTTTTTTTATCAATTAATAGAGCACTACAGCTCAAACCAAGGCATAACACTTACATAACCAGCATTAGTTACATGATTTTAAATGTAAATTGAAAAGAAGAGTAACTAGTATATGCAGAGCCTGGTCAGGAGTCTGCTTTATGGGATCTAGCTTGTTCTGCGGTCTGTATTTATTCTAGTGACTGTATTAGTTTAGTGGATGTGTTCTGAGGTCTGTATTAGTTTAGACGGTCTGGGGTGTCATGAAAGTGATCTAATGCCCTATTTGTGATGTAAAGAGTTGTGCCATACGTTATAGGTGGGTTATCTCAAAATTTTTTTGCAATATACAGTGTGTGTACCACTTTATACGCAGCTTCCCAGAATTTCACAGATGTGCCCCCTCAAAAGATGGCAATGATGTTGTAGTTTGTGTCAATTTAAATTCCATGTTAATTAGGAAGGTTTCTTAATGCATGCATTTGTACTGATAAAAAATGTTTTTGTATTAAAGTTTTTTTTTTTCCATCAGGCTGTGCTCTTCACCCCCAGCTTCAGGCTCCCATTTCCCATTCAGGATGTGGGCAGTTTTACAGCAGTGATTGGCATATCAGCTATGCTATTCCTAGCAAAGCTTGTTAGAGAAACATTGGTGATGAAGGGGTCCAAACAGCAGGGCAGAAGGCTACAGAGCACTAATGGTTTAAAGTTTGTCAGTAAGATAGATAAACAAGCTTCTGTACTTCTGATAAGAAATAGTAGGAAGTGACATCTCTAGCACAGCCAGGGCTGCTAAAGCTGTATACACGAGCAGGAGATATGATGTCCTCTAGCTCTTAAATGAAGAAAAATTAGAACAGCAGTGTATTTAGTACTTATCTTTATTTACCTTTGCTTATGTGTTTAAAGGTAATCAACAGGATGAAGTTACTCTCCAGTAGTGTTGTGCTTCTGATTTGGATCAAAATCAAATCTGAACTGAATCTTATAGATTTGACTCAGGTTGAACCAAGTTAAATTCTGGTGAAAAACATAAGACAAACTAAAAAAAAATGACTCTCTTATTTGAGGTTAGGGTTCTTACATGTTCTAGGATTTAATTTACCATTCTATAGTACTTTTGATCATTCAGGTCTGATAGCACTTCTGTTCCGACCTCACCTCCTGTTAACATAGCATGTTACATTACATTAGTTAAATTCAGACATGGCAATGTTTCTTATTAATTATTCTAGTGGTGACTGATACCTATATGTTGATAGTCATAGATATGAATTTTGCCAGAACATTAGTTATGCCTCGCACACTTATGCATCTATTGGCTATATACTTTATTTTCTGCTAGTGCTAACAACTGAATATAAACAATGTCTGGTAAAAAGGGATACGTTAACATAGCAACACCTTGAGTAATGTATGCAGAAATCCATCCATCCATGAGGCAGAAATAACCCCAATAAGATATGTGAAATAGATTTTTAGTTGCAACAACTTTGCCAAACAGTGCACATACAAAATATGCAGCTACCATATTATACTACTAATAATACATACATTCAAATCTGCATAGTAAAAGACAAGATGGAAGATGTTTAGAGCATGCATTACTGGGCGAAATTTTACAAGCTTCTGACTTATTGTCTAATTACAAGATTTCTAAAAATAAGACTTCAATGACATGGTATAATTTGTCTTATAATGTACCTTTAGTGCTATGACACTGTAGTAAAGTATTTTAAGCTAGGTCATTCAAGAAAAATGTACCTAACCCCGAAACATATGAGAATAATGTACTATAAAGTGTTTATTGATCAATAGTTTCTGTATATTAATGTATACATATATAACCTATATGGTCTTTACCCCAATCCACACTACTGAATAATGTTCACATTTGAGAGCTGATAGAGTTGTCTAGATGCCTGCAGAACTGGTAGGGACAGCACAAAGTAGTCAGCTTTTATGACAAAAAAAGTGACTTTTCAGAATCCATAAAGAAGTTTGCACTTTAGCCACTAGATGGCAACACAACAATACAATCTGCTGTGTTTCTGAAACAAACTTTGTTTCTGAAAATATTTTCAAGTGACTTCTATTGTTAGTTCATGTTTTATATTTGAGGAACTATAATTTCCTGCTACCATAAAATAAATGGCAACAATTTCTTAAAGGCATCAATCGCATAACAATGCTTGACATACAGCCCTTATAATGTGTTTTATAGAATGTGCGCAGTTAAGGTGGAAAAACAGTAAAAGCAATAGTAGTTATATATGTATGACTTAAAGGAGATTTATCGTCTGAGCTGCTCGGGCTGTTCAGCTAATTTTCTCAGATTGAGTTTGAAATCCAGGGGCGTGTCTCTCCTGTCAGCAGGCGTGTCTCTCCTCCCAGGAGGCGTGTCTCCCCTCACTGAAGAACTGTGACATCATCATTTTCTTTGAAGCAGGGGATGCAGAAGGTTGTCTGGATATAACAGTTCTGTAGCCTCCTGCATGCTTATGTCTGCAGCCTTGAGGCTCCAAACTCCAGCAAGCACCTGTTATATCTCTTATCACACAAATGACACTGAAAGCCAGCAGCTGTTACTTCTAGTGGTTTTCATCCAAATTGTACTGACAACAGGCAGAAATCTTTACTCAACTACAAATGTCAGCTTCAAGAAAAGATTTCTGCCTGCTGTCAGTGACATTTGAGTGAAAACAATGGGGGTAGAAGCTTTGAGAAAAGACCTTGCTCAGCCTGTAACTGACTTGGGCTCATGGTGCAGTGGTAGAGCATTGCTTTTACAATGAAGGGGTTTGGAGTTCTAGTCCCTCACAGAGTATATTTGTTTTCCTCCCTAAATTCTACACATATGTAGAGAGACCTAAAATATATATGTCAATCTCTATAATGATATATATACACACACAAAGCTCCCCTATATAGTTTCTCATCCCCCAGAGTATATGCATTAAATCACATATTTTTGGGAAAAGTGCTTGGTGTGACTGCGAGGATTAGGACACTAATAAGGGGAGCTTTGTGTGTGTATATGAATAAAATTATAGATGTCTACACATATATTTTCATATCTTTACATATGTGTAAAATTTATAAAAGAAAAAAAAAACTACTGATGGGTCTTCAACTCCTAACCTCTCTCTTGGAGAGTGGATCAGCTAAGCACTGCACTACACAAGCAGCTTATACAGACACACTGTTGAATCCTTATGTTATACACTACAGATGATGACGTCATAAGGAGGCAGGGCTTGCAGTCGATCTGAGGAACAGAACGCCCTCTTTTCCAAGTAGCAGCTTAAGGACTGGATTTTGTGAGGAGGTGAATCAACCTCTTGGCAAAAGCCCCTTAAACAGCCAGTAATTGCCCAGATCATCACCCTAGAGCTGAGATGTACATAGAGCCAGCAGCCTTGGTTTCACTATCGATTTTAACAGCTCAGAGGGGAGTAAACACAGAGTGTGCAGGCAGCCAATCACAGCGCAGGGTGCGTGGCCGGGGCGTTTCCTGTCTAGGGGCGTATCCAACAGGCTGAATGAAATGTCAGCCAGCCAATCACAGGCAAGGGGCATGTCGGGGCCGGGAAACGACCAGGGGGCGTTCCGACCACCCAACAGCAGAAATAGAACACAGATTTACAGAGAAGCTCTTATCTGCTAAACCAAGGGGACAGAGGTAATGCAACCCAATTAAAAAAGTGCTTATTTTTACTGTCCCCATAATCTGAGACATGATCTTTGTAACGATAAAACCCCTTTAAAGCTATAAAAATTTTCTAGCGATTTTGCATTTGGAAAACTGGAATTTTTTTAAGGATTGTTTTAGACCACAAAATATCCTAACTGTTGTGTTTTTTACCCATTCAGTAGGCTAAAAACCACAACAGAGCTCCTTTACACTAAAGTCTGATAGGGTTGTGAGAAAAGATGCTGGGAGAGAGTCAAGGTGTGTGTTTAGTAGTTGTAATATCACTCTTGAGGGAGGAAGAAACCAGAACTGGGAAGTCGGGTGTATCCAGTGTATAGTGAGAAGCTGGCTACCTGAAGGCCTGTAAAATGGTTTGGATAGTTTAATCTTGGAACATTTCTGGACCAAATGTTCTTGAGAACAGAGTCAGGTGAGTTTGGAATGTCCCTCCTCCTGAATGTATTCAAAAGTGAAAGTTAAAGGGGTTGTCTCACTACATTGATTCATCCTACCTCAGTCCTGTTTGCTTGGTTTCATGTTGAATTCAGGGGCGTGTTTACTGGCTTCCACTAGGCTATAGCAACCAGTGCAGGCAGCCTATCAGGATAGATCAAACAGGTCTGTAGCTATAGCAACCTGAGGAGCTGATGCAGCCCATACAAGAAGGGATATCTCAGAATAGGTAGGACACTGTTAATAGACATATATTGCAAAGTGACTTGTATTTGCAAGATCTTTAAAATAAAAAGCAATCCTTGTAGTGAGACAGCCCCTTTAATGCTGACTTGCGACAGTCTGAAGGGCCACCATCAGGGTAGTACTGCCCTAATCAATTTATTTATTTATTTTATTAAAAAGGGACAAAGGCACTGAAATGCCAAGGGTCCTGACCTAGGGTCCTGTGGACATAACATTGATCTACAGAGGGTAATAATCATAATCACTACATCTGAAAAACTGTTCAAGTTATGTTCTAGTAATGTTCACAAATATAGGACCATATAGAGGGAACTGCAACCGCTATGGGTATTGTGTCCTAACAACAAGTCTGTAAATATCAAGAGTTGTGCCACTGTGTGATAAAGAAAAGTAAAACATTCTGTTTGACTGTTGCAATCTGCAATCAATTGTTAAGCAAGAACACAACGTCGTGTGGTCACTCTTTTATTAATGTTTAGAAACTAAATGTTATTCTTAACCCCTAACCGCCGCAAGCTTAACACTCTAACCCCTTCCTGAAGAGCCCCATTTTTAAATCTGACATATGTCGCTTTATGTGGGAATAACTTTTTTATACTTCTAGCTATTCATGTGATTCAGAGACTGTTTTCTCATGACACATTGTGCCTTAAGTTAGTAATTAATTTTGGTCCATGCAATACTTGTTTATTCACATAAAATACGTAAATGTTGTGGAAATTTGCCATTTTCAAAGTTCTGCAAGTAAGACATATAGCTAAATCACACAAAATAGTTTATAACTAGCATCTACCATATGGCTACTGACATAATTTTTTAAATGTCTTTATTTTTCACGACAATAGAGGGCTTATATATTTAGTAGTAATGTTTCACATTTTTATGAAAATTTGCAACCTCAGTTTGGAAACTACACCCCTTAAGGAATATATCCAGGAATGTAGTGAGTACTTTGACCCCACAAATGTTTCACATTTTTTTTGTTAGGCTCTGAAAATGAAAAATATTTTTTTTCCAACAATATGCAGTTTTAGTGGACATTGTTTCACTTTCACAAAGAATACTGGAAAAAAACCAAAATACATTATTCAATTTCTTCCAAATTCGGCAATAACCTATATGTGGGTGTAAACTGCTGCTTGGGCACATGATATGGCGTATAAAGGACGGAGCGCTATTTGACTTTTGGTGGGTGCCATGTTTCATTTGCCAGGCCCCTAAAGTACCAGAACAGGTGAAACCCTCCAGAAGTCAATTCACATTTTGAAATTAACACCCCTTAGTGAATTCATCTAAAAGTGTACTGTGCATTTTGGGTGCACAGGTGTTTCACAGTTAGCATTGGGCCATGAAAATGGAAAAAAATGCAGTTCTGTCATTTTTTTTTTAGCTTAATTTTTACAGTGTTCACCGTGCAGTATAAACAACAGGATAACTTTAATATGCGGGTCAGTAAAATTACAATGATATAATTTTATATAGTTTTTTTATGTTTTACTACTTTTACATCATAGAAATGCATTTATAAGAAAGAACGTTTTTATATTGTCATAGTCTGTCAGCCATAACTTTTTTAGTATTTTAATGTTACAGATATGTGGATATTTAAAACTTGCATTGGGTATGTGTTAACACGTCGTTTCAATAGTTGTCATTTTGTGTGGTTAACATGTTTGCTTTGAATCGCTTTTAATCAAGCAATCCTGGTAGTGTTTTTTTTGTTTGTTATTTTTCCAGTTCCCCTATCCCTGTCTGAAGAAGCCATTTTAAATCTACTTAGCAGCTTCATGATTACGGATACCAATTTTTTATATTTTTTTTATTAAACTGTTTTTACACTTTCAATTAAAAACATGTTATTTTACACCATTAAGTTCGTAGAGTTTTTTTTTTTGTTTTATTAGTCAACAAATATAGTTTATACTCCCTGCTTCCAAGATGACCATAATTTTTTTTTTTTTTTTTCACTACATAGACATATTAGGGTATTTTCCTTTTGTCAGATACATTTGAACCTTTTAATACACCCTTCCATGAAAATCAAAATGAAGTACGTTGCCCCACATGTTATTTTTTTTTGATGGCATCTGAATGTATGTTTAAAATATGTGTTTAGTGGACATTTTTCACTTTACAAATTACGGGAACAATAAACATTATTCATTCTATCAAAGGAACAATATTTTAACCTGCTTCAAAAAGTATAAAACAATAACTTTTTTGAAAATTATACCCAAAACAAATTACACAAATTTAATTTATTAAAAACCCCAGACATTAAAAGGTACTGTGCATTTTGGGCGCAAGATACTTACACCATAAAGGGAAAAGCAGTTGTTGTTACTAATTTTCATTATGCAGTAACATAACAAACGGGTAACTTTATATGGGTGAAATTCCATATTAATAACCATATATTGTTAATAGTTTTACCCTTTGCATACATACGATTGCAATTATAAAGACAACTTTTAATGAAGTCTGTCTGTAAAGATAGTCAATGTGGACAAATATTGTATGTGGATGAGTAACTCGCCCATGTATCATTTGCGCGTTTTATGAGTGATCGCTTTAATCGTCGGGGTTATTAATTAGTGATCCCCATAGCTGTTTAGGACATGTTAATTTATTGCAAATGGGATTACAGTGATACCCAATTTTCTATGTATTTTTTGTTTTTTACGCTTTTACCAATAAAACATGGTTATTTAACATTAAGTTAATTTTTTTTTTTTCAATATATTAGTTTTATTTTCACTCTTTTTGTTTTTCTTCATGAATAGGGGTTTTTTTGTAACACAGTAGTTTAAGTATTTCATAAAAAATAAGGCATTTAGTGGTTTATTTATGCCCTTTGTTTTTGATGGTTATTTAGTTAACAATTCCGACAATACCTAATATGTAGGATTTTCATTATGTTACAGTACCGTAAAAATATCCAAACATTTTGTATTTTACAAATTTGCGTCGCAGCACAATTTTCTGCGACAGTAACTTATTTGTACTTCCATCTATGGTCCTGTCTGCGAGAGCTTTTTTATATGGGCTGAAATGTACTTTTATCAGTACCATTTTGGGATAGATTTGACTTTTTTTCATCACTTTGGTTCCAATTTTTAGGGGACGTGAAATTACCCAAAAAATTCAATTTTGGCGTTCGGAATTTTCTTCTCTTATACAGTGTTCAGTGTACGGGATAAATGATGTTATATTTTCATAGATCGGAATTTTATGGACGTTTGTGTAACTTTTTGATTATTTTATTTGTAAAATGGCAAAAGGGGGTCATTGAACGTTTAATTTTTTTTTGCTTTTTTACACTTTTAAGCATATTGTTTTTTCACTTGTACTTGACCACTTGGATGCACGGTCATTTGTTCACAAGGCCTCCAGCTGCTATGTTAACAGATTGGCACCTGCGGTAACGTTTCTCATTCATTAAGATCCTGCGGCGATTGGTGTGGCATCTAAAGTGTTAAAACAGCAGGGAACGGAGCCGACAATTAGCTCCGGCATCACCCACCTACATAGCCCTTTAACAACAATATGATGTAAGTTTACATCAAATGTCGTTAAAAGGTTAAAAAAGAAAACACGTTTTTGCATTGCCACAGTGTGAAAGCCCTAACTTTTGTATTTTTCTCTGTACGAAGAGATGTAGGGGCTTGTTTTTTGTGGAATGAGTTGACATTTTCATTGGTACCAATGATCGCCTTTAAATCTGTTTTTTCAGAGGCAGGATGAAGATAATGCTGCAATCCTGGTAGTGTTTTTTTTATTTTCTACAGTGCTCACCATGCATTATGCAGGACATGTCAGTTTTACACCATGGGTCAATACGATTACAACAGTAGCCAATATATATAGTTTTTTTCTGTTGTAGCACTTAAAAAAAGTGTTTTTATTGTTTAAAAATATGTGTGCATCACTATCTTCTGATAGCCATAAGTTTTTTTATTTTGCCATACACAGAGCTACACTGTAAGTAACTAATTTTTTGCGGCATTGGTACTACATTGGCATTTAAATGACTTTTTCATTGCTTTTTATTCTAATTTATGTGCTGCTGGATGAACAAAAATTGCAATATTGTCATTGCTTTTTTGTTTTGTTATTTACGGCCTTCATCATGTGTGTTAAGCTACAGGCAGATTTATAGGCTAGATTGTTACACATGCAATAATGCCAAATATGCATATTTTGTTTATATTTTAACTTTTTTGGGCGATTGGCATCTATAAAGGGAAATCGTCAGTGTACTATAGGGGACTTGAATCAGTGATCTGTAGATCACTGTTACAATGCATAGCAGTACATAGCTGTACTTCTATGTTGCTAGGAGACCCCGGACGCAGGCACACACATATACGGACACTCACAGAGCAGCCGCGGACACATACAACACATGGCTGCTCCCAGCCGCTCTGCAGATCACATGGCGGTGATCGGTCACATGATTTTCTCTACTATTCTTGTGTGCCACTGCTGGAGTATGTTGTACTCTGGTTGGAAAAAAGGTCTGGTGCTTTGATTGTTAATGGGGTGTGCGTATTATGGGCTGGTGTTTATCGGGCTCTTTATACAGTAGGTATTTGAGGTTTAGCATGAAGTTTTGTGATAAAGCTTGTTGAAAAGCTCCTCTTTTTACATAGAACAAAAAGGAGTATAACAAACATAACACTTACTAATCCAAGGATATATTATTTATTGAGCAGTATTAAAATAATTGCTTCTGACTTTTTTTTGTCGGGGGGGGGGGGGGGGGGAGTTTGCTATAAATGCAGCTGCTTACTTTGTTAGTTTGTAAGAATATCCGATCGTCTAAAGGGTTAAAATTCTGAGGTTTGTTTTTTTTTTTCACACTTATGGTTGTTCCTAATAGTAATAATTTTAAAAATAATAATTTATATTTATATAGCACCAACATATTCTACACCACCTTTGCAGAGGGCTTAGGTACAAAAAAAGGTATATTAAATACAGTGGGGAAAAAAGTATTTAATCAGCCACCAATTGTGCAAGTTCTCCCACTTAAAAAGATGAGAGGCCTGTAATTGACATCATAGGTAGACGTCAACTATGAGGGGCAAAATGAGAAAACAAATCCCGAAAATCACATTGTCTGATTTGGAAAGAATTTATTTGCAAATTATGGTGGAAAATAAGTATTTGGTCACCTACAAACAAGCAAGATTTCTGGCTCTCACAGACCTGTAACTTCTTCTTTAAGAGGCTCCTCTGTCCTCCACTCATTACCTGTGATCCTGCAGTGCCAGACGTGTCTAGCACGTGGCTGTTTCTCTGCAAAGGAACCAGGACAACTGATCCGTGCACCTCTCTCATTGCCAACAAAGGATATATAAAGTATTGAGATGAACTTTTGTTATTGACCAAATACTTGTTTTCCACCATAATTTGCAAATAAATTATTTCCAAATCCGACAATGTGATTTTCTGGATTTGATTTCTCATCTTGTCTCTCATAGTTGAGGTCTACCTATTATGTCAATTACAGGCCTCTCTAATCTTTTCAAGTGGGTGAACTTTCACAATTGGTGGCTGACTAAATACTTTTTTTCTGCACTGTAGAGCTCTTGTTTAATTATCAAATCAAACAAGATATGTGAGGGCCATGCTCTCAAGAACTTACAATATATGTTGAAAAGAGAATATACTGTAAGAATTTAAAATGTGTAGTCATAAAATATACACTACAATCATTTTGTCTAGAAATTACATTTGTAGAACTATGGCCCATGGTATTTTGCATTAAAGGGGTATCCATTAGATATATAATAAATGCCTGATTTTGTCCTCCTGGATCCATCCACTGATCTCAAGAAGAAGCAAATAAAAAGAAAGAACAAAACCCAGGGCTGTAATGAAAAACAGCCTCATTAATTATTTCTTCTAGGGTTTCAAAGACACGAATAAACCAGCCATTAATAGCATGTCCAATCAATATTCCATTGATGCTTATGATGGG
>JAODAL010027603.1:0-54660 GCA_025379985.1 Phyllomedusa bahiana | reverse complement strand
CCTAACTTCCAGAAAAAAAAAAAATAAAGGGTTTCCTCACCGGGGTGTCCAAAGGAGCCTCTCCTCTTGGCACATGTAAGAGCAGTACAGAACATATAGTATTGCATTGCAGTGTAGAGAGACGCTACTAGACCTTCACTAATACAAATGTTTTACATGTAAAATGTTCAGTATAATTGGTTGGATCTTCCAGTCAAAGTCTAACCTGGTATGACACTTTGTAGCATACAGTACATTGTTCCCAATGCATTGTCTATCCATTTGTATTAACATACAAACTAATAATTTTTTTTCTCCCTATTCTGTACTTTGCAGCGATGTCTCCTGGTGCCGACAGTCTCAGCAGTATGGACATTCCGGCAGTGTCTGAGATAATTTTACAGACTCTCAGTGAGCTGGCTAATTCATTCCAGGACATGTCTGACCGCTGTCTGCTGGTTTTGCACTTGGAAGTCAGGTAGGTTTCATTGCTTTACTGCAGGTAGTATTTGATTTGAATGCCTAATGTGCTTTGCTGAAACATATGTGACAGTCTGCTCATATATTTAAAAGGGTTTCCCACTACACGCCTGGTGAATTATGTCCAACTTCTGAGACACCCAGCAATGCATATCAGGAAGAAGTGATTGTTTTTTTTTTTTTTTTTTTTTTTTTTAGAAAACATGTCACACCTCACCCAGTCCAGTAGCAAAAAATTTTTGATGTTTTCCCGAGTATTTCGCCAACTTTTTTTGAAACCGAACCGATAAAAAATGTTATCGTCAATATTGTGATCTGTGACCAGGTTAGACTGTGTATGGACCATGGACTATGGTAATGTGACATAGGTCTCCTTTTCAGGGCATGAGTATAGAGCTTGGGTATATGTTTTGATTAGAAAAAAATCTGGTGTTAAAGGGAATGTGTCATCAAAAAATGACTTCTTGTTTAACTCACATTTTTATGTTAAACACATTTTTTTAGGAATTTTTGATTATTTTTTTTTAATTTTCCATATCACTTTCAGTATTTTTTTTAATAATTCTTAAGTCTTGCAGTTTTCATTTTGGCCACTAAGCCTAGTAATCGTCTGACACTTCCTGTTCTGTTTAGAGAGCTTTTCAGCAGTGTGCTCATTCAGTAAAAGCAGGGTCAAACTGAAAGGAGACACCATTGTGTACAGATAACACAGAATCCACCAGTCACAAGGAGATGTCACAGCTCCCCCTCTCCCTCCCTTCACAGTGAAAACTCTCCTATACAAGTCTATGGGACAGAATCTGTCTTAAGAATCCTATGGGCATGAAGCTGCTGTAAAGTATCTCTCTGATTGCTGTTAAAGCAGTGCAAGCAAGAATGTCTTCCCCACAATCATATATAGACGGCCGAATAGAGAAATCTACAATTAGGAAATAAAAACAACTGAGAGGAAAATAATATGAATCAGGGGCTTGATTTAATAAGTAAAAAAAAAATTGGCTACTGATTCCCTTTAAGTAATGGCCCTTTCTTTTTTTTTTTTTCATCTGTCCAGCAAAGAGATGTGTATACATAGCATCCATATGCATAGTTACTGTTATACAAGATCCTAATCTTTCTTTGCATGGAAGACAACAACAAAGACGTAAAAAGCTTTTGTTTTGCAAATATAGCAGATGTTCATCAAGTCAGTTTAAGTGGAAATTTATTTATATTAATCCAATGTCATTTTTGGCTTCTGACCACTGGAAGATGCCATTATAAAGTAAAAATGGCTGTGTGTTGGGATAACCAGAAACCAACAGAAGAAAATGACATTGCCACGGTAGTAATGTCTGATTCATAAGATGAATTTAAGCCAAATGTACTTAAAAGAGCAATATAATAGTGAACCATGCACCCTTCTTTGTAAAGCAACCCCATAAGATCCTCCTTGTGCACTACTTAATAGGGGCGCAGCTAAAGACTCATAGGTCCGAGTGCAAAACTTCAGCGTGGGGCCCCGCTACCCCCCAGACACCCTCTGTTGACCAGTTCTTTTCAACGACAGGTTCCCGACTTGGCATCATGGATGTCTGTGGTGTAGAACGCTGCAGAAAATATTTTCTATTTAAAGGGATTGTCCAATAGAATAAAATCCATTTCAAATGGGGCCAAAGTTATATAGCCGATGTGTGTGTTTCCTCTCCTCCCAAAAAAAAGGAAAAACAGGAAAAAAAATGCAACTGTGCTTTTGTTTTTAAGTTTAGTTGTTGTTGGAGTTTACACTGAACAGTTTTGTATTCTGCAGGTCAGTATGTATTCATGGGTCAAATTCAGGGGCGTAGCTACAGGGGGTGCAGAGGTAGCAGTTGCTACCGGGCCCTGCAGGCTGAGGGGGCCCCAAAAGCCCTCCTGCCACATAAGGAGATACCAGCATTGTAATTGGAACATGGCAGCTGGGGGGCCCCATTTTACTTTTTGCTCTGGGGCCCCGGAGCTTCAAGTTACGCCTCTGGTCAAATTATCAGCGCATGTTACCACTTTATAGTGACTAATACCACCATAATATTACCGAATATACCAAATATACCAAGACCAATATTACCAATAACAACAATATAAAAGGACCAAATAATATCCCACATATCACTACAATATAGTGACTCATACCATCATGTTACTGACAAAACCAGTATACCAAGATCAATAACAACAAATAGACAACCACATAATAATACCAGAACATCATCATCATTATCACCACATCTTCCCACCATAAATGGTCTGAATAATGCAATTGTACTGTTACTGAACGTAAACCGTTACACTAAGACCACTATTACCACCATACAGTGACCCTGTAGTGGTATATACCATTGTATACAGGGTCTGCAGACAGATAAGTGATTACAGTGCAGTTACATTAAGTGACTCACAGGTGACGTCTTTTCTGATGAGTCATTCTTTCTTTGCTTTCTTCATCCAGTCCAGACCACCATGACGACTTCTCCCGGCCACAACTCATCCCTGCATAATTTACCACACCAACATGTTAGACTCCAAACTGTGAAAGTGCCCCCAACCAGCTATAGGACCCTCATTTGTGCCACCAGTAGGTATGAACACACCCAATGTAGTAGCCAGCCAACACCTTCCCTCTCCCCCCCCCCCCCCCCCCCAAAAAAAGGCAGGTGTATAGGTAGACGTTCCTTTTAAGTAGATTAAGCCCTAAAAATTAGTCAGATAAGTGGCAGCCTTTTCCTATTCACCCTTTCCCGACATAGGATGCACCGGTACCTCCTAGCGGGAAGTGCATTCCTGCAAATGGACATACCGGTATGTCCTGCAGATCTTGCGGGCTCTCAAGCGAGCCCCGCACAATCACAAGATGGGACCAACGGTATATTACCGCTGGCCTCATGCCCCATCACCCGCGACCGGAGTGCGCTTCAGCTGCAGGTGATTAACCCATTAGCTGCCGTGATGTATTACATTGCCGCAGCTAAGGGAAAGACAGAAGGAGTAAGCTCCTTCTGTCTTTCCTCGGGTTAATTAACCTGCATGGTGAACGCCATAAAAAAACAATTGCAGAATTACAGTTTTTCTTCATCCCGCAGTACATAAAATGGAATAAAAAATGATCAAAAACTCATATAAATGTCAAAGTAGTGCCAATTAAAATATCAGTTCATCCCCATAAAAAGAGCCCTTTCATAGCTCTGTATACGGAAAAATTCAAAAGTTAAAAGGTGAAAGATTTGTTCGATCTGAAGACATAACAGAATATACTAAAAATTCACAAGTTATAGCTATGAGAATATAACGATGCATCTTGTTTTACACAATAAAAACACTTTTCTTTTAAAGCACTTCAGCATAAAAAAACTATATAAATTGGGTATCGCAGTAATCGTATCGACTCAGGTAGTAAAACTAACGTGTCATGTATACTGCACATTGAGTCCTGTTAAATATAAAATTAAAAAACTCTACACAGATTGAAGTATTTTCTTCATCCTGCCTTCCAAAAAATGGATAAAAAACCGATCAAAAAGTCTGATACCAATAAAAACGTCAACTTATCCTGCAAAAAACAAACCCCTACACAATTATGTACGCAGAAAAATAAAAAAGTTATGGCTCTCAGACTATGGTGCTGCAAAAACGTGTTTTCCTTTTTGAATAAAAGTTTTTTTTATTCTGTAAAAGCATTAAAACATAAAAAATATACAAATTGGGTATCGCTGTATTCGTATCGACCTGCTAAGTAAAGCTAGCATGTCATTTATACTGCACGGTGACAGTTGTTAAACATAAAAATAAAAAACAATATCAGAATTGCTGTATTTTATTCAAAACTCATAAAAACCTTAATAAAAAGTGATCAAAGGGTCATATGCCCCCCATAATGGTACCAATAAAAACATCAACTTATACCGTGAAAAACAAGCCCTTAATCAGTTCCGTATAAAAATAAAACTATGACGACATAGAAACACAATTTTTTATATATGCATTTCTATTTTGCAAGAGTAATAGAACATAAAAAACTTTAGATCATTGTAATTGTTCAAACGCGGAAGGGAGAGGCATGGACCGCACATTCCCACACTATACGTTGATCTAATGCTTCTCAGCAAAACTTTACAAAAATGAACAGGAGGTTCTTAGTATACTTTTTGATCAAATGGTATAAGCCCACTTGCCACTTCATGGCGACTTCTTTAAAGTGGGTTCTCAAACTAAATGGGGGCAGCATTGCATGGTGGCCACCGCCGCAGCAAAAGCCACACAGATGAGGGGCACAGCCCAGTGGCCCAACAGCCCCATTGCTGCCAGACCTAGCCCCCTGGCATTGCTGCCTCCCTGAACATGTGATTATTTGCATTTGTTACATCCACTAAGCATATATAAAGCTGCATTTACAAGTGTTTTTTTGCTGTGTTTTTTTGTAATTGCAGAAAAAACATGTTTTTTTCACAATAGATAAAAACAGTCAAAACAAAACCTTAACAAACATGAGTTATATAAATACATAATAATTGGTGCACTGATAGCTCCTCCAGTGCCGTGTAACTTTTGTTGAAATGCATGGTCTACTGTCCTGGTTGCTACGAGACAAATTTCATGCTTTCGGGAATGGTAAGGTTTCACAATACTGTTTAGTGTGTGAAGCAATATTTACCTAAACTCCATATTTATGCATGAAAGCGTTGTTATAAGTTTAAGCAATGCCTTCCTGCATAAAGAGGGAGTTTTTAGCATCACATTTATCAACTATTAACTTGACTTTCCTCAAATTAAATACACTTCGCTAAAAATATTCCTCTAAGTACAGAGGGGAGATTTCTTAAAAGGTTGATCAGCACATAAGAAACATAAAAATATCCTCGAAATGTAAAAGAAAACTTGTACTCGGCAGACTTGTAATGTTCTATTGATATCACTGTTCATATACTGAGCATTGACGTCAATGGACCAATGAAAGCAGTGACTGGCTGCAGTAGTCATGTGCTGACCAGATGAAAACAAAGACCAAAGCAACCACTAGAGCTTCAGTGCTGGATCAACAGCAGATTAAAAAGTATATATTTTTTTGTTCTTTTGTACAAATGGGGCCAAGTGTTTTTTTCCATTGGACAACTAAAAATTTGAATATCTTCCTATTTCCAATATAATCTTCAGACTACACCCTCACCACAATTGCCCCGACTCTAATTTGATCAATACATTTTTCTCGTTTGATTCATTGGTGGGCACAGCACCTTGGGTATACACCCTTGCCCTTGGAGGCTAACATCAAAAGTGTTATCTCCACCTAAGGCTATGTCTCCACAGCAAAGTTAAAATTCCATCGGAAATCCAACAGTATTTTAAGTTCGCCACAACGCCGTTTTTCTGTGCAAAAAAAACGCGGTCACCTTTTGAATTCCTGGTGACTAGTACATGGGCTGCATGGGAATCTGGAGGAAGATAGAACATGTTCTATCTTCCGCAAGACAGCCAGCGGCTTCAGTACAAAAGCTGTGCTTTGTAGACTACAGAACGGATTTTCTATTGAAGTCTACACTGCGCTGGGTACAGTTGGATTTTTGGCTGATTCAGAATACTGAATTCTCTGAAAATCCTATGAGAATCTGTTGCTGTGTAGACATACCCTAAGGGGGCTATATCCCTTCTACTGATACCAGGCTACTTAGTTGGTACAAAGGCTGTAGTAGGAAGGAAAAACCACAGTCCAATTTCAAGAAGAGAATGTCAAAGATGAGAATCGAAAAAAATTGGACAGAAAAAAAGAGGGGATCTGTGTCCACAATGAATCAGACGAGAAAAGGATTTTACAGTAAAAAAAAAAAAAAATCTGAATTTCTCATCAATAACGTTAGGGGACATGGCACCTTGGGTTGTCCACAAGCAGTTCCATAAGGTGGGTAAAAGTAAGAAAGAAAACATTGACAGCAATGCGAATCATTTAGCACACCGCTGCCTGAAGTCCCTTATGACCCAATCCTGCCTCTGCCAGTCTTGCCTTATGGATTTGGTAGAATTTAGTAAAAGTATGAACTGGGATCCAGGTCACAGCCTTACAGACCTGTAAAGATGAAGCATGAGGCCAGGAATCACCGACCGCTGGAGTGGAATGTGGTATGACCCGAGATGGAGGAATTTTAACCCTGGACTGGTAGGCTTCCAGGCTAGATCCAGCTGATTCTTTGGAATAACAAAAAGGAAGTCGGACTGCCTGAAAGATTCAGTAGCAGTGAGGTAGATCCAAATGGTCCCGACAACATTCAAACAATGCAAAAACCGCTCTCCAGAGGGGGAGGGGCAAAAAAGGGCAGAATTATGTCCTCATTAAGGTGGAACGAGAAAACCACCTTAGGGAAAAACTAAGACTGGGAACATAGGAAAAACCAAAAAGGGGGATCTGCAAGAAAGAGCTACCTGATCAGAAAGTCTACGGATAGATTTAATGGCCACAATGAATGCCATCTTCTAATAAAGAAAAAGGAGATCCCACGACTCCATTGGCCTGCAAACAGGTTCGAGCAACTCCTTGCAAAAATGTCTTGACCTGAGGACGGGAGGCCAAGATGCGCTGAAAGAAAACAGAGAGGGCAGAGACCTGTCCTTTCAAGGAGGAAAGGCCAAAGCCCTGCTCCAGAATGTCTGCCAATAGAGCATTGAGATCTGCGTACTAAGCCCTGCAGTGACAGTCTGGAGCGAAGAGTATGGCTTAAACCCACTAGCTCTTGAGGCGCTTTAGAATTCAAGGTAAGAGGTCTTTAAAAGGTAAACCAGTGCCAATTGACTGCACGAAAGAAACTGTGTGTCCACAGAATGAGCCCAAGGGTTTCGGGACCTGGATATATAGTTCGGGAGCTGATGGTTGAGATGGGATGCAACAGATCAATGTCTGAAGGGCCCCACATCCGGCAAAGAAGTTGAAACGTCTACGGCAGAAGAGACCACTCCCATGGATCTACCGACGTTCAGATGAGGAGATCTACGGTGCATTTCTCCACCCCTGAATGAAAACCGCTGTTAGGCGGAACGGAGCATTCCACCCAGCAAAACATTCTTGAGGCATCCAAGAAGGCCACACGATTTCTGGTATCTTCCTGATGATTCAGGTAAGCTACCGCATTGGTGTTCAGACTGAATCCGAACTGAGTGACCCTGGAGAAGAGGGGACCAATGAGAGAAGGCGAGAGAAATGGCCCTGAGTTTCAGGACATTGATCTGCAGATGCTATTTCTTTGGGGGAGCCAGAAACCGCTCTCCACACGGAAGTGCTGGCATCCTTGTAAATGATCAGTCACTGTAGAGGAAGTAGCACAGGAGACACCAGCCGCCAACTAAGGTCGACAAGAACCTGGGGTGGGAGTAGGATTCTCTTGTCCATGGAAAAGAGAGATCCATCCCAGCTCTCTAGAAAAGTCCGCTGAAGGAGACAAGAATGAAGCTTTGTGAACAGCACGGCCTCAAACGCTGCGACCATCCTGCCCAGGAGGAGGAGTGTTTTCAAAGAAGGGAAACGCCTGACCGTAAGCACTGAATCTTCACTGGTGCAAGGTATACTCTGGCTGAACTTGTTTTGAGAATCATGCCCAGAAATTCCATCTGCTGATATGGGACCAGACAGGGTTTGTCATAATTGACAATCCACTCGAAACATGTCAAGGCATCGGGTGATCCCGATGCTGTCCAGATTGGCATTCTGCGACAGCGCCTTCACCAGGAGGTTGTCCAGTTAAGAGATGATGGCAATCCCCCTCACCTAAAGAATCGCCATAAGAGGTGCCAGGACTTTTCATGAAGACTCTCGGTGCTGTAGCCAGGCCAAAAGGCAGAGCCACAAACCACCACAAAACAAAAGAAACGATGGTGGACCTTGGTTATAGGAATGTGCAGATAAGCATCTTAGATGTATATTGCGGCAAGAAATTCACCTTGCTTCAGAGCCACAATTACTGACCGGAGAGTTTCCATGTGGAATATGGACACCCGCAGATAACGGTTGAGCCATTAGCCTTTCCCTTGCAGGCCTATAAGAAAATTCTCGAAAGAACTGAAATTGAAAATGTTTCTTACATGACAGCTGCTGTTGCATCCAAGAGAGAAATGGTAGTGCTCCTTGAGAGGTGCGAAACTGGGGCATCAATGGAGGGAACCCCTGAACAGTTAGCCACTAATTCCTCATGAAAATGAAAAAGGGTATTAAGCTGCCTGGTAAAAAATAAACACCTGTCAGGATGTTTCCATTCCCTGGAAAAAATGTTCCTCAAACTCTGTGTAAGGAACACCAAGCACTGCTGTCTGTCTGGGAGAGATATCTTCATCCTTAATGTGGATAGAGTCCCTGACAGCAAGTATAAAACCTTGAACAGCAGTTGCTATTCCGTCATCCCTTTCTGGCACGGAGTCAGAGTTAAAGGGGTCCCCAGATGCGGCTGTATCCAGTAGTGAGGCTTCTATAACTACCACAAATATGTCCGGAGAGAGATGAGGTGACTCGGAGGAAGAGGGAACTCTAGTCCTTTTACGCAAACCATCCCTCAAGAATGCGCTGAGCGCAGGGCCCTGGCAGGTGCTAGGCTGGACAGCAAGCAGTGACCACACAATATCTTTGGTCGAGACCATAATAGGTCACCCATCGCAAATGAGAGACCTTGCCCCATTCCGGGGTCGCTGACTCCTGACAGGAGGTTTCGGCTCCACAACGGCCAGCTGGGAAACTATGCAAAGGGGGCAAAGTGAGCTAGACTGATCACACGTAACTTTTTATGACAGCGGACACAGGCAAAATGAGTTGCCACTGCCTGGGAGGTAGGTGACTTTGGTGCATCATCTTGGGAAAGAGACATTGTAACCAGGGGGCACAGAGCAGGGAAAAATGGCCTAAGGGCTAGCTTACCACACCAAAAATGATGTATCCTACAGAGGCAGGCAGGAGATGCCTTGGAGAAACCCCAAAGTGAATTGCCAGCAAATAATGTTCAAACTCCGCACTGCAGAAAAACTTGGGCTGCAACAACCCTTTCCACGTGGGAGGGGATAAAGGACAGGCCAGAGGCCCAAAGGGCATAACAGGGGCAGGAGGAGGTGCGAGCTAGGCCCTGAAAAAAACAGCGACTAAACTTAAAAATGTGGCAGCGGCCCCGGAGAGCTTTCCCTAAAAGAGATGGGAAGAGGTAAACACAGTGTTCCACAGCAGCACCACCACCACACTGGAGAAGAGGGTTTTGCCACAAATACCGCACCTGCCCCCTGGAGACACCGATAGGACAAGAGAAAATGCAAGCGCAAGGGGACACATGCCAATAGGCAAGACGCGCAAACGACCTCGCAACAGTGGCAGGCAGGCTAAAACCCCCAAACTGTCCCCAAAGATGTAGGAAGATAGCTTACTTACCTATCTGACATCATTGGGCGTACGCGAAATCACCCCCTCAGTTCCATGCACAGGAGTGGGGTTACCGGGATCCAACAAGACACGGCGGGGGTGGTAAGTGAGGGCGGGTGACTGGCGCATAAGGAGAAACAGACAGTGGCTGTCTGGTTTCCTGACACCCACAGGAGGGATTATTGCTGCCAGGGGAGATATTCTCGATCTTCCAGGAAATCCATTTTATACTTTTACTACTTAGACCAATATTTGACTTCATCCCAGAATGGGGTTGTCCCCTGCTCGGCTTTCTAGAAAGAGGCTATGAGGCTCCTATTTTCATTGTAGTTTTTGGGGGGACTACAGAAGTGGTTGTTTCACAACTGTAACTAGAGAGAACAGAACACATACACTACTCACAAAAATATAGGGATATTTGGCTTTTGGTTGAAATTTCATGATGAACATAAAATTTCTTGACTTTTTTTAAATGAACTAAATGAGACCATCTCTTAACTTTAGAATGCACATGTCCAACTGTTCAATGTTTCAGTACTTTTTGCACAACTTGCTCATCTCTAATAATGAGTTTAGTGGCAAAATTTACAACAGGTGTTTGATCCCTGAATCAACCAATGCATTTAGGGGATCAGTTTGAATTAGGATTTAAACAGTCCTCTTCATCATGCTTTTCACATTTTGACATCATGAGACCAAGACAGCACCTTACAATTGATCAACAGTATCTCATCATTGCAAGGCTTCAAGCAGGATGCTCTCATACGAAAGTGGCCACTGAGATTAGAGTGTCACAGAGTGTCGTGAGCAGGTTGAAACAGAGATGCAGGGAGACTGGAAGAGTCACAGAAAGGCAAAGAAGTGGACGTCCTTTGGTCACATCATACACTGATGATCGCTTTATTGAAAAAAATGCCCTGCAAAAACCAGATGATAAATGTCGCACAATTCCAAACATGTTAAAGGGAGATGAGAGGGACCAAAGTGTCATGTCAGCATATACAGCTCTATATTGCCAGCCATACAGTGCCTGCCATTAGTTAAATGCAGGTGTTAAAAGATGAGTATTACTGATCTATAAGGACAGAGACAAATAATTTTTTGTCTCCTAATGGCTAAGGCCAACGTGCACCTTTGCTCTAACTCATAACTATCATATTGAAGTTATACACAACCGTTAATGCGGTACCACACCCGCCTGACAAAGATTAAGAATCTCAGATTTACGGAAAACAGATTTAGGATATCCAATGTCATGTGAACTTTGGTGCACTATCATGCCAGAGGTAGCCATCAGGTCTCCTTAATAGAAACCACTTTAATTGAGCCTTTTTATTTCCCTACCCATCTTTATAGGATTAAGACCAATATATCTGATAGATGTTGTATGTGACTCCCCTGGTGACATTTTCGATATATGGCAGGCTTGCCCTGTTGTTAAAAAAAAAAAAAAAAAAAAATCTAGAGGCAATTAAACTCTACAACTAAAGACTTTTTCAAAACCCATTTCCCCTGAAAAGTCAGGGCCTTTTTGTTGGGTGATCAGCTCCCTGGCATCAGTCACAATGCACTTACACGAATACAGTCATTGAAGTACTCCAGAGTTCTTTTTGATGCTATGTAGCAACTTTTCATTTCAGAGCTAGAGTATTTCTTGCCTTCTGCTTTTATGCACAAGCTTCTCCAGTTACCCACCAACTCTCTCTCTGCTCTAGCAGTTGCCAGGCTAGTGATGTCACTCCCTGCTGCCTTTCAGCAGGACAGAGCTTGCATCTTCTTCTCTGATCTTCTCTTTAACCTTTAGGGTTTGTTCACACACAGTTTGTTAAATACGTATTTTTGTACATTTTCCGTACTGAAAAATGGACCCCAATACATATTTAACAATGTTCAAGTGTGATTACATTGATTTCAATGTAATATATGTATCGTCATTCAGACGGATCATTCAAAGAGTTGAAGACAATTCTTGATCCGTTTAACTCATTGAAAAGGCAATAGAAACTACAGGGATATGTTATTGCAGTCCAGAAAATGAATCCAAATACATGTCCAAGACACTGTCTGCACATACCCTTACCCACACGGCTTATTTTGAGGCGTCTTTCTCCGCGTATTGCGCTTAATACGCGGTGAGATGCGCGCCGCAATCACGGTAATCTATAGTTCTCATAGAGAACTATGGATTGCTCCTCGTCCCCCCATGCGTACAATACGATCGCATTGTTTGCGTGGGGGGGATAAGTGACATGTCATTTATTCGCAGCGTGTAATGCATGTCTATGGGGCCGGCGGGCTGCCGACCCCCCTCCTCCCCCGCGCGCCTTGGGAGTATGAGCGCCTGAATCACACGATGTATTGCGGCGCATACAGCACTATTGGGACCATACCCTTAGAGTTACTGACTTGGGAGCAGCTTTGTACCATCTTGTCAGGTTTCAGAGCAAATTTATATGCAAGTGCATCGAAGATAACAGACACTCAGCAGCTTTTGCTTTTTTTTAGGAAGCATATAGATTTTTCTCTCTCACTCACAAGTTTGCCCTCAAATTTCCTCACATTTAGAGCCAGATATCCTGCTTAGGCAGTGTCATTGTTTTTCACAACACTTATATAAGTAAGGTCCCTGTAACAGGCTCAGCTAGGAATAGAAGCTAGCAGAGCTGAAGTGTCAATCACACTATTGCTATTCACAGTCTGCATTGGAAGTTGGAGTAAACCCCTTTAATTTGTCCTCATAACCATCTAAGTTGGGAATTGATCCCAGATGTTTTATACTTCTTATTTCTGCAATTGTCCAGTATGGTCTCAACTTAATTTCTTTTCTTCTGTGTGGAAAATGTTCTATGGCAATTGGGAAAACACTTTTGTGACTCACTGGAGTTTGGTTTTGCGGTAAATGGGGCTTCACTTTTTGGCACGATTATCAATGCAAATTGATTATACTAATAAGTGGTATAAAGTTAGGAAAAAGTGTCAAAGAATGCACCAGATTTATTTTACAGCATGAGCCACTATGATAAATTTGGCACATGTCTAGTCTAAGTTTACACTGCAGAACTACTAGTAAATATTCCCCTATATGTTTTTTCACAATTTGACCATTATGTTACAGTTTTAATATACGCTCTATGTGAGGCTCTGTCTTTTGGACATCACATCAGTAAGTTTGTCATCAAAGATACGTTAATCTTGTTAACGTTTATTTATACTCTTAATAAAACCCCTTGAATCTAAAAATGTCAAGATGAGGATTTTCCACTTTGGTGAAAAATATTAAGTGTGATCCGGGCAGTGTAAAAATAACTGTGCTGTACAGAGCCAGGTAGGATAATGTAAATGAAAAATAACTACGAAGCAATGGTGGTGTTACTGGGAGCACTGAAACACATTCAAAAGCAAAACCCTTTTAAACATTGATTGCCTATCTTTAGACAATCCTGGTTTGGTGGAAGTCCAACCTCTAGAACCTTAGAAGATTAACACAATGAATGTGCTTTGGCACGCCATACAGACAGTCACTTTGCTTGTGTGAAAAATAAAGGCAAGACATCCCCCATACAAGTGAGCAGGGGATTGGAAGCCCACTGATCAATGTTTTAAGTCACAGGAAACCCCTCTTAAGAGACTTGCTACAAAGAACAAACATTTGACTCCTACATTGTGACCTTGTGTAACATCTAGTGTTTAAACCCTACATGTTATTTTTAGTTTTACACTTCTCACTTGCTTTTGCTTCTAGATCATTATGGAGTATATAGAGGCAGAAATAGAAAGAGTTTTGAGTAAAGGTTGCAGTCAGAGCCTGTTAAGCTCCTGTTTGCGGCAATCTTGCCCAAAACATTTCTGTTACAAGTTCTCTATAATAGGGAGGTCTCTGAAAAGTTCATGGTGAGAAGCATCTGCAAACCTACATGTAGCGAGCCTAGCTCAGAGGCATTTGACATTTTGTGTGCGACCCAGGGGGTCAGTCTTTCATAAGATAGTTTTTGTTCTCAGTGCTATGAATTAACTAGAGTGTACTGCGAAAGCATCAATCACAAGCTTCATTTTCCAGGTGATCTTTGAGAAACTCCATGCAGGTAAATTAAAATCTGTCGCATTGACATGACTGAGGTTATAGAAAATGTGACCTGCGGCACCGTGTCCTTAAAAGAGTGAAGAAATGAAATTTTCTTTTCGCTCCACACATTATATAACCCTATTATTCATCTACAAAAGTGTTTTATTTCAGTGTTCCTACACAGATTTGTAACATTTAATCAAAATGTTTTTCATTTAAAAAATGACATTTGATGGAAAACTTAAAAGTTGCGAATATGACTCGCATTCTGAAATTGAAATGTTTGTTCTACTCTGTTTTTGTATTTGCAGAGTTCACTGCTTCCATTATCTTATTCCCTTGGCCAAGCAAGGAAACTACGCAATTGTAGCTAATGTGGAAAGCATGGATTATGACCCTCTTATTGTGAGACTGAATAAGGACATAAGTGGAATAGAAGAGGCAATGGGTGCTAGTCTCCAACAGCACAAGTTCCAGTACATCTTTGAAGGTATAATACGTCTTTTTTTCTTTTATTATTTTTTTAGTACATTAAATAAAATGTGGGTTATCTTTTAGAACCAGTGTAGCATGATAACAATTTAGGCCTAATTAATATTAGATGGCATCTCTCGAAGTCACTGAACCATAGTTTATCTATAGACTCTAAAGTAGCCCATATGAATAACAAATAACACCAGCACCTGATCAAAATTTCCACCAAAACTAAGTGTATTATGTGGGTTATATTTTTAAAAGGAATACATTTACCATTACTATCCACCACGGACTCGATCATCCTAGCACTCTATCATGGACTGAATTAATGAGAACAGAATCTTTTTAAAAGGTACCCTATATTTTTTATACATATGGATTTTTACCTTTTACACTTACACTTGGGTTAACCCACATATCTAATGTGCTAGTGTTTTGTATATTTTATTTCACCGACCAAAATTACAAGGGTCTTGGGGTTGCAGTTATCTAATAATTTTCTTTCTCGCTCGTGGTGCACAAGGCTACATGGCACTAACAGGTTAAAGTTTGTCAATAAGAAAAACAAACAAGCTCATGTGCTGCTGATAAGACACAGCAGAGTGTAATGTCACTATCCCAGCCAGGACTGCTAGGGCAGAGAGAGGTGGTCTGCAGCCTAGAAAACCTTCTGTAAACAAGCAGGAGATAAGAGCTGCTCTACCTCTGAAAGGCAGCAAAATCAGAACAGCAGTGTATTTGGTTGTGGTCTTTATTGACCTTTGCTTACACGTTGAAACCTAATCAATGGAGTGACATATATGTGCTGCTTCTTTAACACATGCTCTGTTATATAGATATAATATAAATTGTATAAAATATGTTCACTACAAGTGCAGCACTATGGTTTCCATGAAGGGCATATACCTTCATTAATCATTGAGAACTGCAGCAGAATTCCAAATCCCTGTTATCCCAATTTCCTTTATGCTTAAACAGCTGAAGTCCAGTGTGTTAGATATCTTACCTTGTGCTGCAGTGCCATTTTGGAATTGCTTTTGTCCTTGTCTTATAGTTCATTAATCATAATACTAGACAATGATGTCAAACTTGCCAATCATTTTTATGGAATTTTACATATCTTGTAATGAAATGTCCTTTTCAACTAATGAGTCTGTATTTATGATGTATTTCCTAGTGTCCTTCTGAGTTGCCTTGCCTATAGTCATAGTCCAGCTGTTTCTGAAAATATGTTTTAGGGTGTTTTTTAATGAAATAATACGCCACATATTTAACTTTTTCTAGACCTGGATTTTGCTGTGTCCTTAGATGCACATGAGCCCCTCATCCACGCCGTGGCTTTAAAGTCTGCGTCATAAAGAATATGCACCACTATTGATGGTGCTAACTGCGCCACCTTTTCCATTGTAAACAATGGGAGGCTTTATCCATGTGGTTTTCATGCTTATTCTGATGTGGAATGCGTACCATGCTACAAGTGAAAATTACATTGCGTCATCACAGCCTCATTTTTTTCTTGATTAGTCAACGTCTACATCTCCTACTGTATTTTAAAGCACACAAGCTCCTGGTTTTGCATAAACCTTAGTTTTATTAATTTATTTAGCTGTTAACCAGCCATGGGTCACACAGACTATATTTAACATTGGTGGGAACAGAAACCTAATTATAAGATTTGCCATTTCTTGCTACTTTTTTGGCTTTTGACTACAGATGGGAGTGATGTCACCAGCTATACCATACACAGCCCAGATATCTAATAACAGGCTTCAGCACTGCATTGTATACCACCACCTCCACTGATCACATTGGATCATGTTAACTTTTGTTAAAAGATGGATGACCGGGTTTAATATGCTTTATCACTATTAACCAGACATTGACAATAAATATTTTCTCGTTTTATTTGGGATTGTTGGAACCTCCATTCCAACAATGTGTCTGTCAGTCCTTTCCCTGGGTCTTTTGCTGTCTTCCAACTCCCGGCAGTCAGCTTGTGTGATGCAGCCGCAGATCTATGCAGTAGACATGTGACACTGGCCGACATCGGCGTTCAGAAGTGAACACTCCAAAAGGTGATTATTGGACAATGTTATGTGACTGCTGCAGCCAATTGGCAGCTGCAGTGTGCACAAGTCAAGCACCAGGAGCCAGAAACCAACATAAGACCCAGGGAGAGTACTGGAAGGGATATCGCTGGAACGAAGGCCAGTACTGAGATGAGGGTATTTGGGTTTTTTTCCTCCTACAGGTGCTGCAACAAACGCTTATTAAAAAATGGGAGGTGTACAATACCTCTAACGATTAACTAATCCACAAAAAAACCAGAGAGTATAGGATAAAATATCAAAAATACTTTATTAATACTAGTTAAAAATACAGTGTTACAAAAAATAAGTGTTTATTGAAAAAATCCGACAAAAAACGGCAGAATACACATCCTCCTAAATAATTGCAATTATATAAGACCCAATATACAGTGCCTAAAGTGCCATATAATGATCAGACCCATAGGTCAATTAATTAGACACCATAAACATAGATACAGTAACAGAGTAGTACATCGTATCAATTATACCTCCAAATACCTTCAACCTGTCCTCCAAGTATCTCTATATGTATATATCGCGGGGACAAAGTTAATGGTATACTCCATCTATGTGTAATGGTGTCACAACAGAGATAAACATCTCAATAGATAATTCTTTTAGATCATAATAGGTACCGTATAGAGGTCAAACTGCTTACCAGAAATAATGTAGGTTGTACCTGCCACCCCGACGCGCGTTTCGCCACAATATCGCTTCCTCAAGGGGTACAAACTACATTGATCTCCTCCTGGTTAAATAACGCCATTCACAGCTGGGGATTATTACCGGCGCACGTACAGCGTTCGAAGGAGGCCGCGTCACTGCCACGCTTCCGGCAGTCCCGCAGTCATGCGCATGCGCGGAAGACGTCACTTCCGGACATGCGCCGAGTGCGTTACTGGACGCCAGAGTCGCGACGGACGCCATGTCTCCCACACTGCGCGTGCGCGCCATCCCATGACGCCAGCCAGGTATTCAGAATAGCTTTATTATATCTAAAAAGTACGGACAACGGACAGAAGTACTCTGTATACATTTCCAACATGACATTAGTGTTTAAACAAATAAACCCCGATCACCATTCGATATCATTATATTACGAATGCCATGCAACCACCCATGGTCCAAAATAGATAGAAACATTAGGACATAAGACAACTTTTCATACAAATATTTTTCTTTCAATTTCGTCATTTGTCCAACATCTCGTGTGCTGACATATAGGCGATATTATAGTGGTATATCCACATCAGTACAGGATTTCAAGGTCTTCTGAACGTAGGATATGTCCATAACATCTCTAAACAGGAGGGCATCAAATAGCCAATATATCATAACACTATCAAAAAGAAAGAATTAAAAGGATTAAAATCATAATACATATAAAGGAACATAAATGTATATTATATTCTTGGAGATATGACTATGACATCAACTCTCAGCCCTGTAATTTACACCTTCAAGAGGATATTATAGGAAGGGGGCAAAATTTAGTTTCTCATTGAGTCCAATCGGTGACATAGTATCCAACATAGTGATCCATTTGGCTTCTTTTTGTTCAAGGGCCCGCATATAATTTCCACCTCTAATCCCCAGATGGATCACATCAATCCCACACACCTTTAACATTTTTGGATCACACGCATGATGTTTCAAAAAGTGTCTGGGAAGGGTTTTAAGTTGGAATATGTCATCCTGTTGTTTAGCTGTTCTAATGTCCCGGACATGCTCACGCACCCGAGTTTTAAGTTCACGTGTCGTGATCCCAACATACATTTTCTTACATGGACATTGAGCCATATAGATCACGTTTTTCGTACTACAAGTGATGTAGTGACGAATTTGGAATTGACGTGATCCATCTGAGGACCCAAATGTATCCGAACGTATCATGTTACAGCAGGCAACACAGTTGCCACATGGAAAAAAGCCACGTTTTGGCCCTCGAGTGCCAAATGGGTTGCGATTTGCTACTACATAATGGCTCTTGACCAGACAGTCTTTGATGTTCGGTGATCTTCTCGCTGTCATCATGGGATAGTTAGAAATCTCTCTAGCTAATATTGGGTCTGTTTTAAGTACACCCCAATGTTTATTCAGTATACTACGTAAATTCGACCATTGCTTGTTGTATGTAGTTATAAATCGCACCTGAGTATTCCCATCTTTTTTCTTTTGTTGTAATAATTGGTCTCTAGGAGTCCTCCTAGCCCGATAATAGCCTTTTTTCATGGATCTATTGCTATATCCACGCTCTGACAGCCGCTGTCTCAAATCACCTGCTTGCGTCTCAAATTTCGATTCGCAGGAACAAATACGTCGCATGCGCAGAAACTGCCCAGTTGGGATCGCTCTAATAGTGGCTGGATTATGAAAAGAAGAGGCATGTAATAGTGAGTTTGTTGCAGTCACTTTCCGATAGACATCTGTTTGTAATAGGCTATTCTCGTCAATCTCTATCGCAATATCTAGAAATTCTACCCGCCTAGGGTCAGCTTTAAATGTCAATCTGATATTATATGGGTTACTGTTCAAGGATTCCATAAATTCTGTCAATTGTAACATAGACCCGTGCCATAAAAATAGCACGTCGTCTATGTACCTAATCCAACATTGTACCCGGTCGATCGTCTGTATTATATCGTCCTGGAAGATCTCTCGTTCCCAATACCCCAAAAAGAGATTGGCATACGCCGGGGCGCATGCCGCACCCATAGCCGTACCTTGGCATTGTGTATAAAAAGTATCTTTGAATACGAATAAATTATGGGTCAGGATGAATCGTAGTAGGTCCATGATCAAAGTACATAGGTCTCCTTCTAAACCACTCCTACGTAGAAAAAATTCTACTGCTACCAATCCGTCAGAATGTCGTATACTGGTGTACAGCGACTCAACGTCTGCTGTAACCAGATATACGCCTAATTCCACGTTAATCCCATCTATTCGTTTAAGTACATCCGTCGTATCCCGGACGTAGGATGGCAACAACTCTACCAAGGGCTTAAGGTAGTGGTCTATAAATTTACAGACCGGATCAGACAACCCACCAATCCCGGACACTATGGGGCGCCCAGGTGGATTGGTGGGGTCCTTATGGATTTTTGGAAGTAGGTACAGGGTAGGAATTTTGGGAGTTTTTACCATCAAGTATTCATATACCTTTTTGGTAATAATCCCTCCCTGAAATGCCTTTTCTAATAGGTCCTCCAATTCCCTAGAGAAAGCAACAATGGGATTGTAAGACATCTTTTTATAGGTTTGTTTGTCTCTTAACTGTCTGAGAGCTTCTTTTTCATAATTTACAATTGGCCAGATCACTATATTTCCCCCCTTGTCCGCTGGTTTTAATACAACATCTTGCATAGACTGTAGTTCTTTTAATGCATTTCTCTGGTCTCTCGTCAGGTTATCCGTACCTCGATTTTTGGACAAGTCCTTCATATCAGAAGTGACTAGTCTTACGAAAATTTCCACTTGGGGGGATACGGACAAGGGGGGAAACCTAGACGATCTGGCACAAAGGTGCGAAGGGAAATTACCTGAAGATGGTTCATTTTGTTCAGCTAGTAATTCCTCTAACGAGTTGCTGTACACTATGTACATTATGCGGGGGAGTGCCCATTGCCAATTAGTGGAAAAGTGACATTGGGATCTGAATCCATATTGGCTGTCACTTTTCGAAGACTTTCTCTGCAATTGTCAACTCAGTGACTACTTAAAAAGTGATGATTGATAGTTGCTAAGAAGCTAATGCAATTGTGACAACTAATAGAATGAAAAATGAAGTAAAAAGCCAGCATTCTATGGGTTACAAAAGTGCAAAAATCTTCTTTATTTCATCTATCAATCTGCAACATTTGGACCCATAAATGTCTTTATCCAGCATTATAAAGACCATTAGGGGTTGAGACGTTGCAGATGTATACGTAACATGGAATAAAGAAAATGTTTGCACTTTGGTAACCCATGGCTCTTTACTTCATTTTTTGATGGTTTGTGAAATACACCACGGATTTTGAGACCGTGCATCCCTTTTGAATGGTTACGCTGCTGGCTTTCATTTTCTTTGTTGAACTGATATAATGGTGTTTCTTTTTTGTGAAACTTTCTGCCACACTGGGGTAGGGAAATGGCAAAATCTCTATCAAAAAAAAACCCATGCTTATTGAACTTAAAGGGGTTTTGCCACGATGTAATGTTGACGTGGGATCCTCCAAAATGGGTATTTAATCACTTTTCTAAATATATGTGATTACAAAAATTGCAGCCTGAGAGAGCTACAGGCTGCCTTACCTGCCCTTAGTTACTTAAAAGCTTCTATTAGATACGACCTGACAGGAGCTGCTGGCCGGGCTTGCTCAGAGAGGGAGCTGAAGAAGCTCTCAAGGCACCGGGTAGAAATATGTTGTCTTTTGTATACAGAATCCACTAGTTGTAGTTTGATTATTTGAGTGAACATTTCACACGATCCCTTATGCATAGCTTTGTGCTCTGGCTGTGTCTCTCGCTCTCTCAGCTCAGTGTGGCTTGTTTACAATTGCTTCTTAGCAGATAAGGCATGTCCTGGCAAAACCCCTTTAAAGGGGTTGTCTCGCTACATTGATTCATCTTGCCTCAGTCCTGTTTTCTTGGCTTCACTTTGAATTCAGGGGCGTGTTTACAGGCTTCTCCTAGGCTGCAGTAGAAGACAGGTCTGTAGCTATAGCAACCAGTGCTGGCATCCTATCGTGACAGATTGAAAAGGTCTATAGCTATAGCAACCTGAGGAGCTGATGCAGCCCATACAAGAGGGGATATCTAGGAATAGGTAGGGTACTGTGAATGGAAACATATTGCAAAGTGACTTGTTTTTGCAAGATCTTTAAGATAAAAAGCAATCCTTGTAGTGAGACAACCCCTTTAGTCTATCAGTGTACCAATATAGTGATGAATACTACGCCATTGTATATTATGATGGAAATATCCTATCCATTTAATGTATGGTAACACGAATTATGTAGCATATATTTTCACCATTATTAGGCTCAACTTTGGACACTGGCTAATTATGTTTGTTCTTCAATACTCTTGTTCACAGGTCTAGGCCATTTGATTTCCTGCATCCTCATTAATGGAGCTCAGTATTTCAAGCGCATCAGTGAGTCTGGGATCAAAAAGATGTGTCGTAATATATTTGTCCTCCAGCAAAACCTTACCAATATCACTATGTCCCGTGAAGCTGATCTGGATTTTGCAAGGTAATGTACCTATTTTTTCTGCCACCAAATGCAGTCTTCATGGTTGTCCCAAGATTAAGTTTATTACTCTATTCAATGTCAAAGGGCTCGACACGGGAACGAATATGAGTAAGTGCTCTCTAAATAAAAATATGAACCTTTAACTGTTGGCACATTTTGCTCCAGTGGGGTTAGCTTTATTGGTGAATCTTTAGTAGTTACTGCAGTATGACTTTGCGTAACTTTTTTTTATGTCTCATGAATGTTTGTAGCAGAGAGTATAAATGGTTGGATGGTGGCCATGACTGTATAGAGGTCTCAATCAATGGGACATAGGACCAACTTCAGTCACACTCTCCATGGTCTCTTGGCAACTGCAGATTCTGCCTTCATTGGTTTTAGGATGTTAAAACTTTAAGCAAAATCAAAAGAAAAAAGTTTTTCTAGTATACAGAAAATACTAAAACTTTATGCAACCTTAAAACTACTGCTCAGATGTTTAGCACTGTACTAGACACGTTACAGAAAATCAAAGTTTTGGAGAATAACAAGAAACCTTTTTATATAAGAAATGGACTTTTGTCACATTCTTCAGTGTATTTTCTCTTACATGCATCCCATAGCAGTTTTGAGTATGCAAAGTAGTTATCTGTATAAATGTAGAAGACTAGTAGAATAATTGGCAGACCCATTCTTTCGGCAAAGCAATAAGAACCTTCATTTGAGAGGTTGCTGGTTCTTTGCTTCGTACTTTTTGCTGACACTGCAGATAGGCTTAGCTTTGCTGACACTTTGAGTAAATGGGTTAACAGTGCTCTGGAAGCTTGGATGTGATTATGTGTATACAGCAAAATTTGCAACAATAGCCTTTCCATGAATCAATGTTCATAAGCAAAAGTGGAGGCCAGTTTCTTTTAAGGTTACAGCAAGGCATATTTAACCCATTGAGAGATTCAGCATGTACAAGACTATACAAGAAAATACAAGACTTGGTGGTGGTTTTTCAGAAACCCTTTCCTAAGGTATAAATAATAATAGAATAGTTCCAATTTACTGTAGTTGTCATATGGTACAGTACAGATCATAGCTTCTACTACTACACACAGGGTAGTAGTAATAGTATTATTTCATTACCCCACCATAGACTACCTGTAAACGGAAGATCCTTCAACTCCCTTAAAGGGGTTGTCTCACTACAAGAATTTCTTTTTATGTTAAAGATCTTGCAAAAACAAGTCGCTTTGCCATATATGTCCATTAACAGTGTACAACCTATTCCTAGATATCCCCTATTGTATGGGTTGCATCAGCTCCTCAGGGTGCTATAGCTACAGACCTGATCTCTCCTGATAGGCTGCCAGCACTGGTTGCTATAGCTACAGACCTGGCTTCTACTGCAGCCTAGTAGTAGCCAGTAAACACGCCCCTGAATTCAAAATGAAACCAAGAAATCAGGGCTGAGGTAAGATGCATCAATGTAGTGAGACGATGCCTTTAAGTCCAGCAAAAAGTGTAAGTGACAGGTAGTTATTTCAAATAGTAGCAAACATTTATTAAGTCTTTAACATGAAACATTTCAAACTGATACATGTTTGTTACTTACTATTTCCTAATGGTACAAGTCCATAGTGGTCGGTAGCTATGTATAGAGATCATTCCTCATGCATCCGCATAGCCTTGCCTCTCCATCTTGGAGCACATGTATCAGACAGGTGGGTGTAGCACAGAACGCGCGCAACGTTTCGCAAGAAGCAAGCTTGAGAAAGGGGGAGGGCTTCTCCCGAAATGTCGCGCGTCACAGCTACCGACCACTATGGACTTATACCATTAGGAAATCGCAAGTAACAAACGTGTATCAGTTTGAAATGTTCCATGTTAAAGACTTTTAATAAATGTTTGCTACTATTTGAAATAACTACCTATCACTTACTCTTTTTACAGTACAGGTCAGAACAGGTTTTAAAGAAGACTCCACTGTAGAGAAGTTTCCATTTAAAAATGAGTAACTGGGAATACTTTGCTTCATTTATCGCATTGGTTTTGATATAGTTATATAATTTTCTACACCAAAAGCACATCATAGAAAACATGGAACAAAACTTAAATAAAAATCACTGCACCTCAGTGGAGGTTTACTTACTGATCCTCAGGCAGGTTAAAAGAAAATTCCTGATTGGGTACAAAGAGGTTACGATGCAATATAGGGAGGTTCCACAGTGCGAGGTACTAATAGGCCTAGTACCCACACACCTATGGGGAGTGGTTAACTTTAAAATTTTAAAGAGGGTGTTAATCATACAGTTATGTATATTGCAATGTGCAGGTGTTACAGACAATTGGTGACACCTGCTTTTCAATTGAGTGGGCTTTCCAGCACCCTCTAGTGTTCAACACCAATATTAACATCCCAAATCCCTATACTTGCAAATACAACAGCACAAACTGCAATACCCTACAGAATACAAAAAATACCACAGTGCACTGAAGAGGAGATTGCACCTAGTGCAAAACCAATATAGCAGACCCTCTCTCCAGGCCCTAAGGGTGATTTGACGGGGGAACTGCAAGGCGTGAGATTTGCACAGAAACAAGGTTTCTATGAGATGCCAGTCTTTTATCTCATGTAGTTCACCAAGATACTGACATCCCTAACATTAAAAGGCAAGAATGCATACTAAAAGCATCTCAAATGTGGCTATAGTTGATATTTTGGCCAAAATATGCACGCTTGCAAGCCATGTCAAGGGTCCTCATAGTCTTGTAAGTCACTACACTAACAAAAGTACATCACAGAAAAAATTGAACGAAAGTTAAGTTTGAATCACAGAAGAATGGAGGCTTATTCACTGATCCCCAGAGAGGTCCCAAACCAATTCCCGATAGGATACAGAGAAGCTACAGTGGCATGTGGAAAGGTTCCATAGGTGCAAAGTATCGATAGGCATACCAACCACACACCTTTTATGAGGGGAGTGGCTACCTTCCTTTCATACGCGCATATATATATATTTTCACTTTTTACGCAACTGGTACCCCAAGTATATTTATGAAGTCACTCTGCAGACCATTGCAAGGCTTAAGGGGGCTGACCAGCTTAGAAAACCTATTTTCAGGAATCTCAACAATGTTTTACAGACATGGAGGAAATAGTGACACTTTGCAATCTGCTTATTGATAAGGGACCCTTCAACAAATAGAGATTATCCGAAGTTGGGAATTCGCTTCACTTATCTCCACATCACTGTCTCTTAATGATAACAGAAAATAAACATTATGAAATAAAAATGAGCTGTGTTTTTGCTGTTGGTTCATGGAACACAGGGTTCGTAAAAAGTATTTTTTTGCTCAGTCTATGGTGCCAGATGACAGCGAGGCATAAGGCGCTCCTATCGCTTTACATGATACTGCCACTTAACAACTGGGCCGGTTGTGTCAATGGGGAATATGTGAAAACTGTAAGTGTTGTGACAGTCGTGAAGCACAGAGCATTTTCTCCTTGTCAGGCATTTTATCTTCCGAAAAATGGAAATACAGCCCCTGTGCATTCTGTGATACAAGTCAAGCAGCAACATTTTTCAATGAATATTCAAAGCTGAGTGTGTTGCACTTGGATGCTTCTAACGTCTCTGTTGTAATAACAGACAGTAGACTCCTGACCTTCTTATTTCGTGTAGTGGGGGGGAGCCAGAGCTGGGTGCAGCTGCCAAATCTTGTAAAAGGGGGGGTGCTAATTGCTGCAGTTTGTCTTGTTATCCGTCAGTGACAATGTGTCAGGAGTCATATGTACAACAGGAAATGAATTATCCATGGTACACAAGCCTCTGGAAAGGATCCCCTGCTGTTCTTGTTAATGGAAGTTGTTCCACGCATGTTCTCTGCTTGTGTGTGTTCCAGCGGCCCTCATCCTGTTGAATGCCTCTGCTTCCCATCATCTTAGCTCCCATAATACTAGATAGCAGCTCCTACAGTGTCTGAGTGTATACATGTTTATGTGTATTGTATATGTATAGATAGAAATGCTGCACACATATTTCAACACAATAAGAAACACAAATTACAGAATCTGTACGTGCTTTATCTGAACTCTAGAGACATTCAGCTATATAGCCGCCATTTGAGCTCCTTAGTACCAGGAATACTGTGCATTCTTTTATTTTGTGACCTCTCTGCATGAACAGTAAAACATATCTCCTCCCTTGTAGATTGTGAGCCTTTTCGGGGAGGTTCCTCTCTCCCTCTGTAGCACTTGTTAGGCTAGATCCACACCGCAAAGTGAAAAAAACGTTAAAAATCTGATGGTATTTTCATGTTGCTGGACTGTGCCACACCGCCATTTTATTGCACGGTTTTTGCACAAAATACAGCGATCGGATTTCTGATTCCTGGCAACACAGTACATTGGGACTGCGGGAATCCGACATTGGTTCCACGGAATATCGAACATGTTCTATATTCCACCATTCGGTTTTCAGATTAGGAAAACCTCAGTAAAAAATCTTTGCTGTGTAGACAACAACATGGATTTTCTATCGAGGGTTACACAGCGCTGGGTATGGTCGGATTTTCAGCGGATTCAAAATACTGAATCATCTGAAAAAAATGACCAAAATCCAGCGCTGTGTAGACCTAACCTTAAGTCATTTAGTATTGCCATCATACTTTGTTTGATATATGTATTTAACCCTTCTCGAATGTACAGTGCCCTGGAATTGCACTTTAAAATAAATAATAATATCAATAAGGAAATTAAAGCATTTGCAAAGCTTCAACTTTTTAGGCTATGTTCACACGGCTTATTTGCGGGGTGTAATTACGCCCCGCAATTACGCCGTGTGGACGGGGGCGGGAGCCGCCACCTCGCCGGCCCATAGACTTGTATTACCAGCGGCGCGTATACGCCGCTGGTAATTCACATGTCACTTATCTCCCCCCGCAGCGTATTCGCCGAGCAGGGAGAGGAGACGTAATCCATAGTTCTCTATGAGAACTGTGGATTACCGTAATGACTGGGACGTATTCCAGACGTAATTCGCGCACTACGGCGCGTAATTACGGACTGAAATACATCCCATTTTAAGCTGTGTGAACATAGCCTTACGTTAAAACAATGAAATGTACATACATTTGAAACCAGAAGTTTACATACACTACATAAAAAGATGCATATGCATGTTTTTCCTCACTATCTGACAAAAAATCAGAATAAACCTTACCCGTTTTAGGTCAATTAGGATTACCAAAATTATTTATATTTGCCAAATACCGGAATATTGATAGAATTTTTAAGGTATTTTTATTACTTTCTGCAAAGTCAAAAGTTTACATACGTTTTATTAATATTTGGTAACATTGCCCTTAAACTGCATGACTTGGGTCAAAGGTTATGGATATCCTTCCACAAGCTTCTCACAATAGTTGTTAGGAATTTTAGCCCATTCCTCCTGACAGAACTGGTGTAACTTAGCCATGTTTATAGGTTGCCTTGCTTGCAGCTGCCTTTTCAGCTTTGCCTATACATTTTTAATAGGATTGAGATCAGGGCTTTGTGATTGCCACTCCAAAACATTGATTTGGTTATCCTTAAAGCGGTTGTCTCGCTACAAAGAATAGCTTCAAATTGTAGGGAACACAAAATAAAGACATTTTCCAAATATATTGCTTTGTTCCTCTGTTTTCCCTAAGGAGATACAAGTGAATTTATGACCTCCCTGGCTATTTCAGTTCCCTCAGTAACTGACCTGTAAACAATTCTCCCCCTGCTTTTTGTTCAATGAGATAACAGTGAGTGATGTCATCACACAGGTCATGGCAGTGTCCTGTGCTGCTCAGCAGTAAAAAGCTTGATTTATGTAAAATATACAGAATTGTAATGAGGGCTTTTGTTTTGGGGATCAGATAAGAAGTCCTGTTAGTAGTTTGAGAAGCTAATCTGATCTAATTAGCATCTGAAAGCACAGCAGGGCACTGAGCTGTACAAGCAAGGAGCTGTATGCAAATGAGTTAGTCTGAACCAGGAAGTGACAGAGTATTTCATTCATGCATTCTCTGAAACTCTGAAGGGAGACAACTCCTTTAAGTCACTTTGTAACCAGTTTGGCAGTATGCTTCGGGTCATTGTCCATTTTCGCCCAAGGTTTAAATTAATAGCTGATATCTTGAGATGTTTCTTCAGTATTGCCACAAAATCTTCCTTCCTCATGATGCCATCTATTTTGTGAAGTGCCCCAACACCTTCTGCAGCAAAACAACTCCACAACATGATTCTGTCACTCCCGTGTTTCACAGTTGGGATGGTGTTTTTAGGCTTCCAAGCTTCTTCCTTTTTCCTCCAAACATAACGTTTCACTGTGGACAATGACACAATCTTACCAGCCTCCGCCAGCATCTTCACAAGGTCTTGTTTTGTTCTTGGGTTGATATGCACATGTCGGACCAAAGCACGTTTATCTCTGAGAGACAGAACCCGTCTATTTCCTGAGCTTTTATGATTGCCGGACATTCCCATCTTGTTTGTACTTGCTTAAAGTTGTTTGTACAAATGAACAAGGCACCTTCAAGTATCTGGAAATTGTACTCAATGATGATCCAAATTTATGCAAGTCCATAATTCTCTTCCTGGTATATTGACTGATTTCTTTAGACTTTCCCATGATGTTACACACAAAAGCAGTGTTTTTCTAGTGTGCTTTAAAATACATCCACAGGTGTGTCTTTAATTAACTCAGATGTTGCTAATAAACCAGAAGCTTTCAAAGACATGACATCATCATATGGGGTGTCCCAAATTGTTTAAAGGCATAGTAATCCTAGTGCATGTAAACTTCTGACTTTGCAGAAATTAATAAAAACGCCTTAAAAATTCTCTCATTATTCTGGCATTTGGAAAATATAAATAATTTTGGTTTCTAATTGACCTAAAACGGATAAGGTTTATTCTGATTTCATGTCAAATAGTGAGAAAAAACATGCATCTGTGTCTTTTTATATAGTGTACAGTAACTTCTGCTTTCAACTGTATGTTGAACACAAGTGGAGTTCTTCTTTATTTACTAATTAATAGGATGTAGACTACTAGTATATTACTTTCTGCCAGGCCAACATTAATAGCTCATGGAAAGATGTCACAGGGTGCAAGAAAACTGAACGTTACTACTTCTAGACATATTAAATAATCTCCTTACTCGCAGCACCTTATGAATAATATACTGTACAATATTTTGTACCAAAACATTTATATTTTTAATGTTTTATTGATTTGCCACTTTCAAACTCTCTTTGTCGAGCGCCCTTTGCTCGAGAATTTGCAAAACTTTTGAGGTAGACTTATGGTAAAGTTATCAAGTCATGTTAAGAATTACTGCATCTGTATGACTTTTTGAGAGCGCCCCATTTCCTGCTTCAATTCAGAAAATACAAGAGCTTTCCTTGGGTGTGATCAGAAGTCCATAAGGGGAACAGTGAACCGTGGATATATGGCAGACCCTCTATTCCCTGTTGCCAGCACAGACTCAGGCCAGTGGAAAACATGAGATTGGAATACCTCATTAAATTATCATGTCTTCCTAAACCCACCAATAAAAGGGGCTCCGTGCATATGAATTTATGCACCGTTTATTAAACATTAAGTTGTATAATTTTATACAATGAGCTCCTCCTAGTGGTGCCATCCAGAAGCTACAATGTTCATTTTTAATGGTATGTTGCTGCTCCTCTAGATGTTCATCTGGCAGGCGGTCATCCTTAACTGGCTTCATGGCAGTCCTGCCTTTTCAGCATTTAACCCCTGTATCAGCTACATATTTACCAATAATGATAGTGTCTGTCTCCATTAGACTCAGTGCTGTGTTAGCAGAGCATGGATTATGGATTTCACATTAAGCAATTCTTCTTGGAACACCTATGGAGTCAGCATTTTTAACTGGGAAAATAACCAGTTCACAGAGATTATTGGAAGGAGCTATGAGATTGTGAAAATTACTTTATAGATTGTTCTATATACCGTTTTGTTAACTTTAAGCTTATACAATTCAGTGATATATGGTAAGGTAGTTGCAGATGCAGCAGGGCCCTCCAATTTTTTGGGCATTTAACCTCCCTTTGCTTTCTTTGCTTTGGCCCTAGATATCTTTACCTTTTCCTCACTCCTTCCTCTAAAGTCCATCACAGGGCTGCTGTAGAAAGAATGTAGTCCTACATGCTGTCCAATCAATTAAATAGTGAACCAGGTAATAGATGAATGGCCTGAGTCCACAGGGTAGTAGCTGATTTTACAGAGTGATTTATTATTCTGGCTCATAGACAAATGTCTCAGGTAGGGAAATTCTCTCTATATCTGTTTAATCAAAGAGGGGATATGGAGAGTCTGTAGATCCACCTTTATGGTGACCAGTGCATCATTAATATTACTTTTATGGTGGTATTTCTGTGCCTAAATAATGTCAGTAGCAATTCACAAGGCTTGTCAGACGTTATCACACTCTATTTGCTGGTGCCCTGCATGGAGCTGTTTTCATATGAAGAGCATTAAACTGTATGTTGTCAAAATAATTTGGTCCAGCAATGGTGTTTGAATTTTTCTTTAGCCCAGGAAAACAACAGATGGCTTCACGAACTGTAAAGTTATTTCTGTTTGTGCAAAGTTATTATAGACAGCCCAAAACAGCTACAGGGCACTTTCCTTGTCCACTCCATGCTGAGAAGAATTCATTGGGCAATAGTGCCATCTAGTGTCACGTTCTAGTAAATGTGATACAGAAACATCTAAGATTTCTCCTATCTTTTGTGAAAGGTTTACAACACACACATTGCGTATTTTATAAATCCCAGCTGCACTTGAGAAGGTATAATGAAAGCATAATAGGACGCTAGGCGTGAGCTGTTCTGTTGGAAGATTGGGCTTGGTATTGCAATATCTGGGGAGTAGGTCATTTTTAACAGTTAACGTGTTGGGAGCCTAAGATATTTTATTACAGGCGCAGGTCCCCTGACTTACATAGTTCTGACTTACATATGTCCCCTAGTTACAAACAGAGACTTTTAGGATGTGGTTGACCTAACACGCTCCATAATAATCAAGTACCAGCATGCCACAGCTGCACATGAGATACAGAGCGTTAGGTGAAATCTTCTAAACAAGGGCACAGACAGCAAAACAAATGTAAAAACCTTACCTGGCCTACTTTCCAATATCCCCCATTTTTTGTGTGGAGTATATTTAATAGATAAACCTATTCCGACTTACATACAATTTTAACTTAAAGGGGTTTGCCACCATGTAATGTTGACGTAGGGGGACACCTTCCAAAATGGTGTATTTAATCACTTTTCTAATTATATGTGATTTAAAAAAAGTGAAAATCTGAGAGCTACAGCCATTTCTCAATCCACCTTGGTTACCTCAAAGCTTACCCCTAGTGCACGAACCCGGAGCCTGAAGGCGCGCTTGGTGAATCACTTTTTATCTGATGACAGGCAGAATGAATGGAGACTCTTACATGGCATCAGGTCCCCCCGCACCCCCCCGGGTAAGAATTTGTTTCTTTTGTATAAGATTAAGTAGCTGTAGTGTTATTAGTTCCTGCTTTATCGATGACGGAGAAACATGAAGGGAGCTCTTTTTCATTGCTGTGACTCAGAATTGGTGTTCTTACTTTTGGTAGTACAGAATTCATCGTTATAGTTTGATTAATTTGACTTTGTTGAACTCTCGAGTGACGATGTCACAGGATGTCCCCTTATGCTGGCTCTGTGCTCTGCTGTTGTGTGAGTGTGTGAGTCTCTGGTCAGCTCAGTGATTTGTTTAATTACATTAGCTTCGGTTAGCAGATAAGGCTCCTCGCTGACCGTGCCGCCTGAGGCTCTGTGTCTTGCTGTAATTGAATCCACTGGTTAGTTACTGTTTATTAGTTCACTTAAGTTTTGAGACGCTCCCTTGGATTGTCTCAGCTCCCCCCTTCCCTCTTCCCTCTCTCCTCTGCAGCTTCATGAGAACTCAGCGTGATTTGTTGACAATATTGCTCTCATGCTGAAAGGAGGTCAGGGTACTGTTGGTATGTTGGCAGAAATCCCTTTGAAGAACAAGCTACCGGTCCCTGTCCCGTCATAACCCGGGGGACATGCTCCTGATATCATATATATAGTTGCCGATCTCTTTCTAGAAAAATGATTGAAGGATAGGTTCAAGTGCCCTAAGTAATATCTACCCATTGTGGGTGCCTTTATAGATGCACATGGATTAAGTTCAGTTCTCTTCCTACGTCTTTATGATGACGATATAATATATTGTGGTGGTGATACTAATATACTACTACTATGTTGTAGCATTGATTAGTAGAATGAAACAGCAGATAGGTGCCAAGACAAAATAAAACACATTTAAGCAATAAAATGAACTAAATAATTTGCTGTATGTACTTCTAAGTTTAAAGCATGACATTCTCTCCTGTTGTCTATGTCACAATTTATCATCTACAGTTGATTTTATTTTATCAAAAGGAGTGAAAGAGCTTAGATATCTAAGACAGTTTTTGACTTGTGGTTCGAAAAATCCTCCATCACATTAAGATTCATATCAGGAATGATGGAAAAATGAGGGCAGCAAGCTGCATTATTCATATTTCTGTAAAAAGAATGGACCCACCATTTGCAAAGTCAAGGGGATCTATGGGGGTTCATTGTAAAATGGGACCTGGCTTCCACCCTGCACTACATAGGTTTGGTCGGGACCAAGGGCTTAGTAATCAAGAAATCTGTGCATGATGATATTCTTGTCTCTTTGTCATCTGCTCCTTCAAACAATGGAACGAAATGCTTGGTTGTGCATGTTTTGGGCACATCTCATGCCCCATTTACATCTCTCTTCTGCTCAAGGTTGATTGGTTTCGTCAACGGATTCTAATGTCAGACAATTTATCCTGATGGATATCACGGTTGCCTGCAATTGGGCCATAGACTTTTGTGTCCAGTAAGAAACCGTATACATACTCTAAATAGTGTAAACATTTACTTAGGACTTAATTTCCCCTATAGATGTTTATGACCTGTCCCAGCCCTACTGCGGTATCCATCGGGATAAATAGTTACAGTATACTGATGAATACCGCCAACAGGTTCTGAATACCAGATTTTGAATGGGTCTTGCTAGTATATGTTTAATGGCCTAGTTTGCATAGATTAGTCAAATAATGGACTTTCAATAACTAGTGTAGTAAGGCTCCTTAGCTCCAGATTGTCACTAACAGCCTCTTTATTTTTTCTTTAAAGGAATGCTTGTTTAAGGAATATAGATGAGGGTGCACACAAGGAATGGAATAATATACTGTTCTATATGTAATTGTAGGAATATGAAAGAGAAAATTCAGAGATGGGTCCTCAGTTGAACGGTCAGCCAGTTTAGTGCATGAGTACTGTAATCTTTGTGCTCGGGTCTGAACTTTGCCGTTCTTCCTTTCTACTTACTACATGTAGTCTGAAAGATGTGCAGAGGGAGATACAGCAGCTGCATCGCCCTTGCAACCCTCATCCTTGTTTTGTAGATAGTGTATTACACGCAATTGACCCGATAACTGAGAAGATTTTTCCTTCCAGAAACTTTGTCGACAAGTAAAGGGAACCACAGACTGCTCTGAGATGTGGAAGATGCTGCTTTTCTCTCATTAAATAAATGGCAAACAAAACCATATATTCTGGGGGACGTAGATATGAAGAAGGGTTGAATTGCATACCTAGAGACAAAAGAGGTCCACTGGTACTCTCACTCAATAGGAATTTTTCCATCCTTTGTTTAATTTCAACATATGTTCAACAATCCTAAAAAAAAATATTATCCATTTACTGTGACCTTGGTATATGTTTCATCCCTACAGTGTGGTTTCTCTGTGGCTATCATTGCGTTGCTGCTACTTTACTCCAGGCCTGTGACACTAGTATCTTCCTGTATATATACTCTCATACCACTCGGTTCTGTAACATCACTGGGCCTTATTCATCATTCAACAGTTGTTTTTTAAAATGGTCGTCTGTTTTGCCCATAGCAAATCCTAATCAGAGCTCGGCTTTTCAATGTTTTCAAATGCCCATTTTTTAAAAATAAAAGTAGAGCTCTGGTTGCTATGGGCAACAAAGACCGTTTTACTACTAGACAGTTTCGATAAATGAGGTCTACAGTGTTTCTTATCCTTGTGATGCGATATCATGATGTGCATTATCCATGTTCTGTGATATAACTAAGGCCAGAACCACTGAAGATTACTTTACTGCACACATTTTCTGATAAAAGCCACAATACATCTGCCAAGTGTTAATTTAGACTAACATAGTAACAGGAGATCAGGTTGGAAAAATATAGCCTCCAAAAAATTGGGAATCTCGCAAGAGAACAGAGAGTGACTTTTGATCACTATATTTACTATTTTGCCGTAGGCAAACAAACTATCAGTTCTCTATATTGTATATACATAAAAAGTAAACCTGATTTCTATCCTCACCATTTAACCTCCTTTCTGTTGATTTGAAAGAAGGAATAGATCCTTTTCTGTTATCAAGTCTGGTGAGAAAGCGCTCCACCTTTTAACAGGGGAGCCTTTATCTATAGCAACAGTACTAGCTTCGTAAGGGATCCAAGCCAACTACTTGGGGCAGAGTCGTCCCTAATCTCATAGACAGACGATACATAATAAGGCCCATTGTGACACCCCTGGCAGCAGGTGACACTTGTAGACAAGAGGTGAGAAATCACAATTTAAACGTTCATAAAACTGACCTCGCGACTGGTTTTCGCACAGCTAACCTGGGATTACTATCACGCGGGTTAGAGGTTCGATTCGAACATGTGATAAGAGTTTAAGTTGGACTATGGCAAAATAGTAATACAGTTGGAGAAAAGACACAGTACATTAGGGGATTTGCCAGGAAGGTGCCTTATCTGACTAAGAAGCAAAAGTAAACAAAGCACTCTCGAGCTGAGAAGGATTGAGACGACACAGCCAGAGCACAGGGCCGTGCATAAGGGATCTTGTGCAATTGTTTACTCAATATAATCAACTACAACTAGTGTGTATATCTGTATACAAAAGACACAGCTTTTTCTCCAAGCAGCTTAAAGCTTTTTCATGTTTCTCTGTCATCAGATAAAGCAGGGATATACACTAGATAATCACACTACAAATAGTAGGATTTTTCTATGACAAAAAAACAAAGTATTTGTCTCCACATCCTTTGAGAGGCTCTTGTAACGCCTACCTCTTCCATAATAAGATCGTGTGCTCTGCCCAAGCCAGCCCGGCAGTTCAGCGTATCTGTCACTCTGCCTGGTCGTATCAAATGCAAGCTTTTAATAACTAAGGGCAGGTAAGGCAGCCTGTAGCTCTCTCTGTCTACAGATTTTTTTAATCACATATATTTTAGAAAAGTGGATTGAAATACCAACCTTTTGGATGATCTACGTTCAACATTACACGTGCGCAAAACCCCTTTAAGTGTCCATCTATTCTACATTCCAAGTTCCCTATTGGAGAGACAGTGTCCCATATGTTTTAACATTGTCCTCTTCCTCTTCAAAATGTCCATCTTTTTTATTAGGGAAATAAGATTTAGCGTCAATAAAACTGAGCTATCTTGCTTTTAAGAAAAGTATCTGATTGCTTACCTGAGCTGTATATTACATAACTTAAAATATCTTCATTGGGATACAATGCAAACTTTAATGTGTCCTCTTTTTACCTATCTAAAAAGTGGCGGCTATGTATGTTGTGTTGTGAGTGTGTTAAGTTAGATCAGCATGATTCTTGGATGGTCTTCATTGTATATAAGTGTGGCCTTGATGTGTCTCTCCTCTTTGCGAATCTCTAAGGGGTAGAGTACTGTTCACTACGGCTGTACTGTGGCTCGTACAGTAGCACCGTTAGTTACACCGGAGTTTGTGTTTTAAGGAAGTCATCGCGTGTTCGCAGGCTGCCGGCCCCATAGACAATGCATGACTTTGCTGGCGTGTGTTATATCATGCGAATAAGATGTCATGTCACTTGTATCTACCCGATGTACAATTCGATCGTATTGTACGTGTGGGGAGTGAGGAGGCGTAATCCATAGTTCTCTATAAGAACTGTGGATTAATGTAATTGCGGTGCGCATCTTGCCCGTATTAGAGCGCAAATACGCGGCGAAATGCGCGCTGCAATTACGCCCTGTGAACAAACCCTTAAAGTGGGGAGGTATGCTATAGCCCTACAGTGTTGATCCATAGGAAAGCAAAAACCCCTAGAAGGCGGATACCAATTGCCCCAACAGAAGAGAAAGTCTAATCTGGGCAATCTGAATCAATGTTTTTTCTCCAGAATGTATTAACCATAACCTGTAACGTTATATTTTTCAAGAAAGTCATTTATATGCACACCGTCTTTTGAAACCTGTGGGTCAGTGATTGTCCACCCAATACAAACCTTCATGAGGTGGCGCAAGTGTTTCCACATTGGTCTCGGTACAACGCTACTATATCGCAAACACCAATCCAATGTACTGTGTGATGATGGAGCCTTTTTCCTATACGATACGTAGAAGACGTCACCCTTGTCGAATACGTGCTGAGTAATAGCTGGTTAAATATCTTCGATGCACATGTCTTTCACATTTTATATACATTTGGTAATTAGTGTAGCAAGCATTGATCAGCAGAACGGCCCCTAACAGCCATCTTTACTTTCAAGCGGAGTAATTCTCCCAGGTTTGGTTAGCCTGTCTTGCACTGCAATCCAAGACCCATTGCCCTTAAAATAAGTTCTGGTTGCCCTCTTCTGTACCTGCTCTAGATCAGTTGTGTCTTTTTTATACACTGGTGTCCCAAACTGTATTTCATTGTAGATTGTGAGACAGGGTCTTCTCCCCTTGTCTGTACCTGTTGTTGAGTGCATATAGTAGTATTGCCATTGTAACTTTGTCTGGGTTTTATGTTATTGTTATGTATGTAACCCCCCTTCTGAGAAGATTACAGCACATGGTATTAAAGGAACTTTAAATTTAATAATATAATCGTGGCCACTGAACTAAGTTATTAGTAATAGAGGCCAAATTATGATCACCTGTATTGGAGGCATTTATGAGTTTTTTTTAAATGCAACCCTATGCCTTTTTATTGTGGCTGGCAGATGCTTGGCTCACTGGTAAATGATTTTAAGACTACTGTCTATCAAATATCCTCAATTCTTTGTCCGCGACTATAGTTTTACCCAGTATCATAATTATATTGGCCCCCAATTGAACTTCTCATTATTGTTTCCTCGGCCCCAAGGTACAATTAGTGCCTTAACATTTATACACTATTTAAAGTAACTTTTCATTTGCACACTATATTACTCTCACACAAGCCTGCCAATATTCTCTATTACTCCTCCTCATGTGTCGATGACTCAGTTTTAACAGAGCTCTTGTACCTCATCTGTAAATATTGCAGAACTTACTTGTTTACTGGTAACCGTTCTACGAAGGAGCATATTTAAAGTATGATTTGTGAAAATAAGAGGTGAGTCTGACTGGTTACTTTACAGTTTTATTACGCATACTATTAGGTTATGGAACAAGTGACTAAATTGCACTGTACTAGAAATTAAACCAACGAGTAATCTTGTGTGTACCCCACTGTAGCAACTGTGACCGTCAGAGTATGTTCCAGAATGTTACTAAAAGCCACTAACATGCTGTTACATGTACACTGAGTGCACAATTGAATGATCCCAACTTTCATTATTTTCCCTACAGTTCACGTCGGCATTAGGACGAACTCTAATATTTTTTCTGTAAGTAGTCGACACCATACTTGTGTTGCGTCTTTTCATCGGGTCTTGCGCAGTTGCACCATGAAATGGTGCACTAAGTGGCTCCATAAAGGTTGCCTCTAAAAGATCGAAAAGAAGCTGAGAGAATTTAGAATTGAAAATAAAGTTACGTGTTAATTTACAAATAGAGTTTGGGGGGTCACTGATTTTGTGCGAGATTATGCATTTGTGATTATGAACTGTCATATTTATTGACGGCTTACGACTGTACTGTTAACAAGCTGTATTTGAAAAAAACGAAAGATGAGACTACAGATAGGTGTGCTTTTAAGAGGAAATTAAAAAGGAGTAAACATTAACGCTACTCGAACTTGAAGTTTAGCAAATTGGTAATAAATTTAAAATTGGTTGAGCATATTCTTACACATACAATGAGATCGTGTTATTAATAATCTTTATATAGTGACAACATATTTTGCAGCACTTCACAATGTAGGGAGTATAGATAAAGACATAATTTACTAAGAGATGAAACGAGACATGAGTACCTGCTTTTAAGGTCTTATGACATTTCTATTGTTTAAAATTGGAATTGAAATGAAGCTGGAAGAAAGTGTTCTTAATGTTGTTACTGTGATTAGTTCATTTCTCCAGATTAAATTTATGGTAATTTACTTAAGTGAACCAAGTCAGAGTAATCTTTTTGCTACCTTATATGAGAGCAGGATGTGATCGAGGGAGAGAAATTGAGCTCTGTGATAAATAGATTTATCTGATTTGATGCTGAATTTCTGAGTTAAAGGCAGAGAAAATGTTAAAAGTGAAACTGAAAGTACAGCTTGCCCCACCCACATAGAGTAATTAACAGTTTACGCTGTACAAATACTAATAAAGGGGAAGTAGCGGACAATTCACTATATGATGGGCAGGGTTTCTGCAGGAACTTCACTATACTTAGAGAGGTTTTCTCATCACCTAGGTGATTCAGTAAGTCTTATAGCATGATAGGCAAAGGTAAAGTAAAGATACTATTACCAAAATTATCGATTGTTGCTCTGATTTTTCGTCGATGGTGATAGAGATTTTTATCTCTTGCTTGTGTACACAGGCTTCTCTAGGATACCAACTATCTCTCTGCTCTCATTTTTTTCAGCAGCCCTGTCCAACATCTCCAGCACAGAGAAGGGCGTGTTATCTCAGTGTAGAAAATAAAAGTTATTCAAGCCCACCAATTATGCCAATGTTCTCATAAACTAAAAAAAGAGAGCAAGGTGGCCCTGTTAATTCGACATCCTAGTCTGACTCTCAAACTATGAAGAGAAAAAATGAGAAAACAAAATTTGAGAAATTCACGTTGTCTGATTTGGAAAGGATTTTATTTGCAAATTGTGGTGGAAAAATAAGTATTTGGTCAGAAACAAATTTAAATCTCAATACTTTGTTATATATCCTTTGTTGGCAATGACAGAGGTCAAACGTTTTCTCGAAGTCTTCAAAAGGTTGGAAACACACTGTTGCTGCTATGTTGGGCCCATTCCTCCATGCAGATCTCCTCTAAAAGCAGTGATTTTTTGGGAAAACGGTTGCTGGGAAACACGGACTTTAAACTCCCTCCAAAGTTTTTCTAGGGGGTTGAGATTGGGGGACTGACAAGGCTACTCCAGACCTTGAAATGCTTCTTACAAGCCACCCTTCTTGTCCTGGTGGTGTGCTTGGGATCATTGTCATGCTGAAAGACCCAGCCACGTTTAATCTTCAGTGCCCTTGCTAATGGAAGGAGGTTTGCACTCAAAATCTCATGATACATGGCCCCATTCATTTTTTCATGTACACAGATCAGTCTTCCTGGTCCCTTTGCAGAGAAACAAGCCCCAAAGCATGATGTTGCCACCGCCATGCTTCACAGTAGGTATGGTGTTCTTTGGATGCAACTCAGCATTCTCTCTCCTCCAAACACGATGAGTTGTGGAGTTGTGTTTCTACCAGGCAGTTGTACTTTGGTTTCATCTGACCATATGACATTCTCCCAATACTCTTCTGGATTATCCAAATGACTGCTCTCTAGCAAACTTCAGATGGGCCCGGACATGTACTGGCTTAAGCAGGGGGACATGTCTGGCACTGCAGGATCTGAGTCCCTGGCACCGTAGAGTGTTACTGATGGTAGCATTCGTTTCGTTGGTCCCAGCTCTCTGCAAGTCATTCACTAGGTCCCATCGTGTGGTTCTGGGATTTTTGCTCACCATTCTTGTGATCATTTTGAACTCACTGGGTGAGATCTTGTGTGGAGCTCCAGATCGAGGGAGATTATCAGTGGTCTTGTATGTCTTCTATTTTCTATTTATTGCTCCCAGTTTATTTCTTCACACCAAGCTGCTTACCTATTGCAGATGCAGTCTTCCCAGCCTGGAGCATGACTACAATTTTGTTTCTGGTGTCCTCTGACAGCTCTTTGGTCTTCACCATAGTGGAGTTTGTAGTGTGACTGTTTGAGGTTGTGGACAGGTGTCTTTTATACTGATAACAAGTTCAATCAGGTGCCATTACTACAGGTAATGGGGTGGAGGACAGAGGAGCCTCTTAAAGAAGTTTGTTACAGGTCTGTGAGAGCCAGAAATCTTGCTTGTTTGTAGGTGACCAATTTCTTATTTTCCACCAAAATTTGCAAATAAATTCTTTCCAAATCAGACAATGTGATTTTCTGGATTTATTTTCTCATTTTGTCTTTCATAGTTGAGGTCGACCTATGATGTCAATTACAGGCCTTTTTTCCCACTGTATGTTACTAACAAACTTTATCCTTTTAACTCTCTATAGCCTTGTACATTACAGATTATAAACCTCCAGCAGTCATGTCCTTGTAACAGGATCAGCTTGGAATAGCAGAGCTGATATGCTAATCACTGTTGTAGATCCAGCCACTACCTAACCGGTAAGTGTGAGCTTAAAGCTGGCTGTGAAGAGCAGGTATAGTGAGAACACTCCTTTAAGGATTTATTTGGCTTTTTACTTGTAAATCCTGCTTCAAATCATATAAACCTATATATAACAGAGCTCAGTTTCTCTCCCTCTTTTACATCCTGCTCTCAGTTAGGGTTGCTTAAACCACCGACAGATTCACTTTAAAACTGGATGAACTTGTCAGCCAGAGATTTTTCGCTATCATAGGACCTTTCTGCTGCTTCTCCAGTAGTACTGTGTACTTTATGCAACCAGCTAAATAAAACTGAAGAAACTAGAAAAAAAACCACAATTAAAAAGCATCTTCAGAGAAACACTGTGAAAAATATAATGGAAAAACTCTTGTAAACCCTTAGGGATATCACACAACCAGAGAACTCCACTGTCAACTTGTCATGATCCTGAGGGGGAACTGGTGAGGATAGTCAAATTTTCTGTAATTTGATATTGGGTGTTTTGGAAATCACAGTACTTAATGTATTTGGAAATTGACCACACTTGCTAGAAGCAATTCATACCGTGTTTCCCCGATAGTAACATAATCTCCAAAAAATTGGGAATCTCGCAAGAGAACAAAGAGTGACTTTTGAGCACTATATTTACTATTTTGCCATAGGCAAACTTAAACTCTATCAGTTCTCTATCTATTAAACACTAAAACGTAACTTTTATTATATCTAACTCTTAACCTCTATACACACTATTTAAAAACCTGATCTCTATCCTCATCATTGAGGTGAGAGATCACAATTTAAAACGTCATGCCTGACCTCGCCGACATGTTTCGCCAGCTAACCTGGCTTTATCAAGGCTTAGAGGTCCGATCCGGACTTGATGATAGAAAGGGAGTTATTCCCTCTTTCAGAAGCAAAAAGGGTTAAATGATGAGGATAGAGATCAGGTTTTTAAATAGTGTGTATAGAGGTTAAGAGTTAGATATAATAAAAGTTACATTTTAGTGTTTAATAGATAGAGAACTGATAGAGTTTAAGTTTGCCTATGGCAAAATAGTAAATATAGTCCCCGATAGTAAGACACCCCCGATAGTAAGACGTAGCGGTGTCTTAGGGAGGTCGCCTAATGTAAACGTACCCGAAAGTAACGTAGCGCGCCCTGATGACCTGTCACTGCTGTGGCCTGAGATGAGCGCGCGGATGCCAGAGCAGCGAGAGTCTGCGCGTGGAGCGGAGCAGCGGGGAGCCAGGTAAGTGTTTTTCTGCCTACAGCTGGCCCTATACCTGTCTACAGCCTGCCCTATACCTGTCTACAGCTGGCCCTATACCTGCCTACAGCTGGCCCTATACCTGCCTACAGCTGGCCCTATACCTGCCTACAGCTTGCCCTATACCTGCCTACAGCTGGCCCTATACCTGCCTACAGCTGGCCCTATACCTGTCTACAGCTGGCCCTATACCTGTCTACAGCTGGCCCTATACCTGTCTACAGCTGGCCCTATACCTGCCTACAGCCGGCCCTATACCTGTCTACAGCCGGCCCTATACCTGCCCTATATAAGACATACCCCGAAAGTAAGACATAGTGGGAATTTTGGAGGTAAAAAGAATGTAAGACGCTGTCTTACTATCGGGGAAACACGGTAGTATCATAGTCGTAGTATTGAGTGGTTCAAAATATAACTTTTACTAATGTCGATTAAAAAAGGAAAAATTCAAATCACTATCATCAAAATAGATAACAGGAATCACATTCTAATAAATAATCCCATAGTCCACTTTCTCGGAATTTGGGCAATCCATCGGATTTAGTGGTCCAATATACCGGGTAGTCCAGTACTTATTTTGGATTTATAAAGGTCGCTATAAACAATCAAAAAAGATAGTGTGTTCTCTCCCTGTTACATAGCTATACCCTGTTAAGTATATCACGGAGTCATTGTCCCAAAAAGAACAGCCCTGTATGGCCCTAAATGGCCCTGGAATACCCTACAATTACCATATAGCCCCATCAAATATATATCCTACCAAAATAACACACAAAACTCCCCAAAATACCACACTTAACTCCCGACGTGTTTCCCCTTCAGTATTCACTGAAAGTTCTTCAGGGGAGATAGAGAACCAGGAGACTTAGCGATTCCTAGGGAATACATCTCACAATTCAGACCAGAGCCTCAATGGGCATATGTTGGACAACGGTATCAACATATGCCCATTGAGGCTCTGGTCTGAATTGTCAGATGTATTCCCTGGGAGCTCATCGCAAAATCTCCTGGTTCTCTATCTCCCCTGAAGAACTTTCAGTGAATACCAAGGGGGAAACGCATTGGGAGTTTTTGTGGTATTTTAGTAGGATATATATTTGTTGAGGCTATAGGGTAATTGTAGGTTATTCCAGGGCCATTTGGGGCCATCCTGTATGGGACGATGACTCTGTGATATACTTAACAGGGATACACTATAGCTATTTAACAGGGAGAGAACATACTATCTTTTTTTATTGTTTATAGTGACCTTTATAAATCCAAAATAAGTACTGGACTACCCGGTATATTGGACCACTAAATCCGATGGATTGCCCAAATTCCGAGAAAGTGGACTACAAATACAGCAGAACTATAAGTTTTTTCCTGTATAGGATTATTTATCAGAATGTGATTGTTTATTTTGATGGGTAGTGATTTTAATTAATTTTTTTCTTTTTTAATTGATATTAGTAAAAGTTATATTTTAAACCAATTAATAATACGACTGTGATACTTTGAATTTTTGTTTTGGCTTATAATGATCCATGTATGAGCATCCTCACCTTTCTCACACTTCTCCCATCATTTCTCAGACCATCCCTCCATGTCTAGCTAGTTTTAGGGTTGTGTATAGTTATCTGTATCAGTAAGATTTCTTTATACATTCTGCATCACCAATGTGAACCAGTATTGCTCTAACCTGAAGAAGCAAGAGTGCCTCTCAAATTCTTCTCCCTGGAAAATGTATGGTTAGTCATGACCTCTGTGACTATGTTTACTTACAAAACCTATTTGACAGTGCCAGCTTAAAGGGGTTTTGCCATGAAGTAAAATTGACGTGGAAAGTTTGAAAATTAAATAATAAACATTTTCACCATTCATCATTATTAAAAATTCTGCACCATTTTTGTTTTATCTGCTCCTTTAGTGATCCATTGCTTACAGCTCATCTCCAGGGGAAACTACCAGGGCTGTGAGCGTCTCACTCCTGGTCGCACATGCTCAGACATCACCTCTCTTCTCAGATAGCTACTGAGTGTTCAAACCCCAGGTGCTGTCATTCTACTCCTGTCCTTTGGACTCCAAAGTAATAAGTCAAACAGTGCAAACAAAAAAAAGAAACCTCAATGAGGTTTATGCATTGATAAAGAGGAAAAAAATCCACAGGTTAAGTTCCTGCAGGGATTTGAACCAAGGACCCTTGTGCTGTAAAGCAAAAATGTTACATCTGAGCTACAGTGTAGTTACTTACAATTCTATACATAAACAGACCTTTCTTTCACTAGAGAGAGAAAAGGCATGGTGATGTCAGCCTGCTGGGTCACATGATATGCAATTCAAACAAATCACACATGCCCCCTTCTGAGCATGAAGAGCAGGATGCAGGAGGTATGAAATGAGATTGTGGCAAAACCCCTTTGAGGTGACTTTTGGCACTGTTTTGTGCATCCCTTGCCCTCAGACATCCCAAATCACCACCTATTACTAATACATAGATTCCACTCTCTGCTAAGAAACAATTGGCCATTAATCAGATAAAACCGACAACTCATCTATGAAAGTCAAATGAGAGATGGGATACATGGCAAACATCTGTAATAGTTTGCTGATGCTTTTGGTCAAAATGGCATGGTCAGGGCGCTCTACTGTGAAAGTTTCAAAATTTCCCGGATTCCATAATGGATGTTCCTCAGGAAAGAAGCAGACAAAAAGCGCAATGTGTGTGAACTATGTAACACCAGGGATAGGTAACAGTATTGGATAAGGCTCATCTTATTCAGCTGTACAATTTATGGTACAGCTCATGTTATCGTATTACAAATGAAATCCCGCAGAAGATTGCTGCGCCGCACCCTGCACCAGCCGGCCGAGGATCCTCCGGTCTCGTAGTCACTCCGGACTCCGGTTTAGTGTTAACAAACAAAGGAAGCCAAATGCAAATAAATGCAGCTGGATTTAAGGAGCTCCTATAGCGCTTTATAGGTTGCAAATAAATGAAGAAAAAAACAACTAATAATGTTAAGTTGGTTTATTAAAACAAAAAACAGTAAATTGCTATGCGTTTCACAGGAGTTCTATCCTGCTTCATCAGGCTTTCTACTGTGAAAGTTGGTGCTGATTTTAGTTTTTTCAGATTTTTAGTGCAGGACATTTCACAGGGATTAGCAGGTGATTTTTGCTATCCTATCGGAGAGCTGGATATGATAGAGAGAGAAAAGCAGAGTTCTATATATATAGATTTCATTCATTTGAAGCAGGAATTCTGAGTAAAAATCATAGTAAATACTAAGGGCGACATGTATGAATCTCGCCACGTCGGGGCGCACCTTTCCGCCAGTTTTCCGGCGAAATTGGCGCCTGATTTATGTCGGCGCCGAGGCGCGCTGATACATACTATGTAAAGTCCGCCTCGCCACTGTTTGAGGCAAGGTGCGGGGACATGGGTGCAGTGCGGGGCTGCGCCTAAGATTCGTCGCCCGAGGTGCTGCGCTCATACATATCATGTAAAGTCCGCCGCGCCTCGCCAGTGTGTGGGGCGCAGTGCAGGGACTTGGGCGCAGTACGGCGCTGCGCCTAAGATTCGTCGCCCGAGGTAGTGCGATCATACATGCGGGGAAAAGTTCCCTGCGCCTCGCCAGTGTGTGGGGAGCAGTGCGGGACTTAGGCGCAGTGCGGGACTGCGCCTCACATGTTTTCTGATTCGAGACAGGCTGGAAAACAGCGAGAAATCATTAAAGATGTCCGTGCGAAGTATGAATCAAAAAATCGCCTTTATAAAGGCGTCAAACATTATTAGAAAAAGAGCTCAAACCTACTAAAAAAAATACATAAATAAAATCACTTTCCAAAAATCCAGAACGGCGCAACATCAGGAATTTGGATATTGGAAATTGCCGGGAAATACAGTAATTCAAGTTCTGTAAGCGCTTCTCATTGGTCGGCAGAAACCAGCCAATCAGAATAGGAGCGACAGTGAACCATTAAAACCTATGGAGAAGTTTGGCGGGACAGTTCAAAATATAGTAAAAATGCTGAAAAGAGCTGATTGGCTGAGCTAGCAGGGGCTTGGCAATCTCGGCCAATCAGAATAGGAGCGACAGGGACCCATTATAACCTATGGAGAAGTTTTGACCAATCAAAATCAAAGGCGGGACAGTTCAAAATACAGTAAAAATGATGAAAAGAGCTGATTGGTTGAACTAGCGGGGGCTTGGCTATCCCAGCCAATCAGAGCGCGAGCTACTTCTCCCATGTAGTCTATGGAGAGATCACGGCAATGAAATCTCGGCGCTCAGCGCCGTGCGGCATGGAGTATGATTAAAAAAAAATATTTTTATTAAGTGTAAAACATCAGATAAAGAGCTGAAACCTTCTCTAAAAATAAATCAGTTTAAATCGCGAACAAGCGTTTGTCGCCGAGACGGCGCTACATCGGGAATTGCTTATAGAGAATTGCGGGGAAATACAGTAATTCAAATTGTTTAAGCTCTTTAGTGGGAGAAAACAATAAAATAGGTCGAGGCCATTATATCCTATGGGAATTGCCAATCAGAATAGGAGCGACAGTGGCCCATTCTAACCTATGAAGGAGTTTTGACCAATCAGAATAGGAGCGACAGGGACCATTTCTAACCTATGGAGAAATATTGACAATCATATGCAAAGGCGGGACAGTTCAAAATACAGTAAAAAGGCAGAAAGAGCTGATTGGTTGAGCTAGCGGGGGCTCGTCCAGCTTAGCCAATCAGAGCGCGAGCTACTTTATCAGAGTTCTAGGGGAAAAGAAATGCAGAGCGAGCTCTGTTTGTGATTGGCTAATTTAAAAGAGGCGCAGTTATTTGGACCAATGGGATGCGAGCGACGCTCTTATTGGTTTTCTAATGCTATTTGGAATATAACTGTATATGTCCGAACTCAAATGATAAGACTACAGATGTTGGAGCGATGTGTATATAAAATGTACAATAATATTGGGGTAAAGAAAAGAAAAAATTAATTCAATAAATTCATGTTTATTTCTTTTATTTTTCGTTAGCCAAGGATCAATAGTATGGTTGTAACGAAAATAAAGAAATAAACATGATTTTATTGAATAATTTTTTTTTTTTGTAACACCATTATTATTGTTCATTTTATATACACATCGGGACAACTTCTGTAGTCTTATCATTTTGCATATGTACAGTTTTTTTCCAGATTGCATTAGAAAACCCATTAAGAGCGTGTCGCTCGCTTCTCCATTGGTCCAAATAACCGCGCCTCTTTTTAAATTAGCCAATCACAAACAGAGCTCGCTCTGCATTTCTTTTCCCATAGAACTCTGAGACAGTAGCTCGCACTCTGATTGGCTACTGGCGAGCCCCCGCTACTTCAACCAATCAGCTCTTTCTGCCTTTTTACTGTATTTTGAACTGTCCCGCTTTGAATATGACTTGGTCAAGATTTCTCCATGGGTTTTGAATGGGCCACTGTCGCTCTGTTCTGATGGCTGGTTTATGCCGACCAATCAGAAGAGCTTAAACAATTTGAATTACTGTATTTCCGGCAATTCTCTATATTGCAATTCCTTTATGTAGCGCCGGTCCTCGGCGACAAACGCGTTGTTAGGGATTTAACTGATTTATTTTTAGAGATAGGTTTCAAGCGCTTTATCTGATAATGTTTTACACTTAATAAAAAGATTTTTTATTCATACTCCATGGCGCTGAGTGCCGAGATTGCATTGTGCCGTCTCTCCATAGACTACAATGGTAGAAGTACTCGCGGCCCTGATTGGCCGAGATATCAAGCCCCGCTAGCTCAGCCAATCAGCTCTTTTTCTGCATTTTTACTGTATTTTGAACTGTCCCACCTTTGATTTTGATTGGTCAAAACTTCTCCATAGGATATAATGGGTCCCTGTCGCTCCTATTCTGATTGGCCGAGATAGCCAAGCCCCCGCTAGCTCAACCAATCAGCTCTTTTCTGCATTTTTACTGTATTTTGAACTGTCCCGCCGTTGATTTTGACTGGTCCAAACTTCTCCATAGGTTTTAATGGTTCACTGTCGCTCCTATTCTGATTGGCCGGTTTCTGCCGACCAATGAGAATAGCTTTCAGAATTTGAATTACTGTATTTCCCGGCAATTTCCAATATCCTAATTCTTGATATTGCGCCGTTCTAGATTTTTGGAAAGTGATTTTATTTATGTATTTTTTATTTTTAAGGTTTGAGCTCTTTTTCTGAGAATGTTTTACGCCTTTATAAAGGCGATTTTTTGGGGAATCATACTCCATGCCGCACGGAGATGAGAGCCGAGATTCCTTTTGCGATTTTCTATGTTTCCTCTCATGTTACGTTCTTGCTTCACTTCGCCTCCGCCGGAGCATTTAGACCAGAATCAACCAGGTCTGCCTATCAGAGCTGCCGAGCGCTGCAATGCGCCGCACTTTGCTGACTCGCGATCGTACATGCCTCGGAGTTTTCGAGCGCGCCGCGTCCCGCCCCGGAACGCCTACACTGCGCCCATTGCCCGCCCCTTCATGCGAGGCGCATCTGAAAGTGGCGAACGCTGCGCCTAACATCGCATCCCTGCGTCCGACAGGGGGATTCGGGCTGGGGAGGTGCAGGTTACCCCAAAAAACAGGCGAAAAGCCCGTTCATACAAGTCGCCCTAAAAGAGAAAGTAAAAGACCTGATTATGCAGACCTGCTCCAAATCATATGAACCTTATGTATCACAGAGCATAGCTTTTCTCCCTCTAGCACATCCTACTCTTAGATAGGGCAGCATAGGGCACCACCTGACTGGTTCAATTTAATGTGAGAAGGTTCTCTACAGATGTGTTATCTGGTTTGAGACTGTGTCCTATGGAAACCCAGGGATACTGAATCCTCCTATTTCAAAAGTCTCTGCATCAAACAATTCTTCTGTTCATATTTTGTACTATTTTATGTTCAGGTTTACTTCTTAACCATTTTTTACTCTAGATTTCATTGTTCCACTTTTTCTTAGCAAGCAGTGACAGGTCTGTATTTAAAAAGAGCCACCACCATCATCACCCCCATACAGTACTTACGTGGAGACAAGTTTTGATTTAATTTAGATTTTTCCTGAGGTAGCATTGAATTGTAGTTTTTTTTTATGGCTTCTTTAACCTACTTGTGTCGCTGCCTTCTCTCTCCGCTACAGCAGATTTTGTCAGAACCATAGCTCCTCAGAATAAGTTACAAGAGAGGAAAGTTTTGATTGTCATATGGGGGAGAGAGAAAGTGACAAGATCCGTGTTAGCATCAAGATTGCATATTCATGGGGAGCTGTAAAAATGAAGCGTGTGACTCTGCCAGTCCCTTGGGATAATGTGATGGATTTATGCATGTGACAGAAACATCTCCAGACAGAAACCTTTAAGCAGTTACAAGAAGACGTTATAAGGATTAAATACAGTTTCACAGTCGACAGGGATATACGTACCGGAAGAAGAAATGGCGCATTAGATATGGTTTCATGGTAGTGTCTAACAGCTGAAGAAAAATACATAGCACTCTATTTGGTACTTATAAAGGATCGCTCAGTTTGCTTAAAAAAAAAATAAAAAAAATTCCCTTTTTCATCTAAATGTGTTACTCATTATGCCCCAAATACAGATGTATGCAAATATTTGGACATCCTGCTCATAACATATTACACATTTTTGGATCACTTCCCCCAGGTATGTTTCATTGAAAAGTTTGGATTCGTTTGGTCATATTGTATGTATTGAAATCTTTACACACCCCAGGTCATATTGCAGATTCTGTAAGAACACATATTTGTAATACTGTTTTATTAAGATGTTTGGGCGTAACTGGACTGCTCCAGGTGCCATTAAAAAGATTTGTCATCACCCTGGCATATTACATTTTGTTACTGAGAAGGTGGGCACAGTAGGTTGAATAGGTATTAAAACCTTTTCCACTCGTATGTCCCACCCAGTGGGACATAAATAAAAAAAGGGAGATGAACCTTGTATGTCCCACTTGGTAGGTCATAACTAATGTAATTGTAAAGGATGTCCATGGATAAGTAGTACTCACAAAAGCTTTCACTTGTAATCATAAAAACTTATTTTATTGACGTATAACAATAGTTACCAATTTTACAATCTGGCGTTTACGACATCAATTTTTTCTTTTCGAGTGGCAGAGGTTACAATTTTGGACACACTCATAATGACATCTGTTACTGAAAAGTTTAGACAGCTCTGAATATATTACATACCCATCTGTTCATAAAAACAGCCGTAAAAAGCAAGAAACATAGGTGGAATGAAAACATACTTAAGATGTTTACCTGCAGCCAAGCGAAGTACCCAAAGAGTCAAGGTTACCAGTCATGGTAGAACCATTTTTATATCCATCACATTAAGATAAAAGGGTGTTCCCACCTGCTTAAATGTGCGGTTTCTAGCTAACTAGCAGCCAACAGTGTTACAGAATGAGGAGGGTGACACTTGCGGATCCCCTCCCTATTCATTTCTGTGGCCGTTACAAACATAGTCGCACACACCCACTTGGCTGTATTCAGAACTCCCATGGAAGTGACTGGTGAGGACAGCCACAAGCTCCTCCCTCCTCATTATGTAACACGGTCAGCTTCAAGCTAGCTATGAGCCGACCTGTTACGTGAATGTTCCTCCATGGGAACACCCATTTAATGATCTTCAGTGTCTACCAAGGATCATGCGTCGATTCTTTCCTCAGGTGCTACTGGAAGATTAAGCACCTCTCCTCAAGTAAACCAATTATTTGTCATTTCCTTCCCAAATCCAAATCTGTCAGTCAGAATAATCCCTGAATCAACGTTCTATCTTCAGAATGTATTAACCATAACCTGTATTACTATATTTTTCAAGAAAGGCATCTAATCCCCTAGTGAACTTGGTCAATGACTCCACCATCGCAAGCTCTTGTGGCAGCTACATTCAGTCTCTTTACTCTTACAGTAAAGAATCCTCCTCTGTGATGTTGACAAAATATTTTTTTCCTCTAGACATAGAAAATGCCCACTGACGTCGTTACAGGCTTAGGTATGCTTAGTAATCCGTTAGATTCAAGACTTGAAATCTTATAGAAAATTATTTTCTTAAATTTTACAAAATTATATCAAAGGGGTTCTCCATTTTCAAAAGCCCCTATTTGGAAGGGTCCATTAACAATAAGTTGATCACAAAGGGCCACATGTATGAAAACTGTCTAGATATAAGATTTTTTTTCTTTATTGCCTATAGAATACAGTACTCTAAAAAATTAAATGGGAGCTCTAATTGGTTGCTATGGGCAATAAAGAAAGTCTTACACCTAGACAATTTTCATACATGTCTCCCAAAGTGTCCTCCCAAGCAACAAGCTGCAATTTGTGGGGAAATCTGGCAATAAGCGTACAGTTTCTCACCCCAGGGGAAATTAGGCATAACTCGTGCCCATTCATTTAAGTGGGCTGTCTATCCAATGCGGATAGTAGAGGTCCTCCGGAGCAAGCGATTCTATTTGTAATCACTCTCCATACGAAAAAGGATCCTGAACAGAAGACCCCTCTCTATTATGTGCAAGTTTTATAATAGGTTATATGAAAATGGGTTTTCTCAACCGGGGAATTTTTCAACAATGCAAACGTGTGTTGGAATGTAAGCTCACCACTAATAATTTGGAGGCAGGTGAGCCCCAAGGTTTGGTGCAACAAGAGCGAGAGTATAGGAAGGATATCCTAGAACAGGCTGTACATAGGGTACAAAAGATAACATGATATAAACTATTGCAGCCCAATACCAATAATAAAAAACAGAGGTTTAGCACAAACAAAACCATTACCTTCTTTACTGTATATACTCTATAATACAAACGTATAGTTTGCATCATTAAAAAACATTTGGCGATACTATACACACTTTAGAACATGACCCATATATTGCAACATGGTGTTAAGTATGTATTGAGACGAGCGCCCACGATTGGCACCTTGATATCACCAATTCCGTTTGACAGTGGAAAAGAAAAACAATTGAAGTCCGGTTGGTTAAATGTTTCTTCCGTTGTGGACATGCTAGGTGTAACACCTGCAAATATGTTATGACTCAGGATATTTTTAGATGTCATATAACTGGCAAAAGCTGCAAAATAGGTATCTACATGAATTGCAATACAAAAAATTTTATTTACCTGATAACATGCGTTATTTGCCAATTACAATATGTGGGTTGTACCACTACTGCGTCAAAGGTCCGCATGAGAAGACCTGCTCGGAGGGATATGCGGACCAGTAACTTGTCAGAAAGTACATGGGGGTGGGGTAGGGGGGGTCACAGTACAACGTTCCGTTGTATGTCTATTGCGAAAGTCAGTAAATCAGTACGAGGGGTGGATTTACAAAAAAAGATTTTGGACAGGTAATAGAGTGGGGGGTAATTACCCTTACTTTGCTTCCATATGGCTATTTAAACCTGCATTTTGTTTGTGTTAGCATGCTACAATTAAGGCTCATAGCCAAAACGCGTTAGTTTTATCTTTTTTATGTATATCGTTACTGTTTCCTGTGCATCTGTTCATTTTTAACAAGATGAAATAAACTAAGTTTTACATAACTTTTTTTCGTGCCTGGATACAGTTTGCACGTGCTGGACAATTGAAGTTCTTCTGAACCCTTTGGAGCCATAGTTGATGTCTGAGATCTATTCACACATTTCCAATAAAGACTGGGACTTGTGATAGCCATTCCAAAACTAAAATGTGTTTGAACTGTGCAGTATGTTTTGGGTTACATAGTTTGTAAGGCCGAAAAGAGACATACGTCCATCCAGTTCAGCCCATTTTGCTAAAGTGTTGATCCAGAGGAAGGCAAAAACCCCCAGGAGGTAGAAGCCAATTGTCCTCATTTTAGGGAAAAAAATTCCTTCCCGACTCCAATCTGGCAATCAGAATAAATCCCTGGATCAACGCCTCTTCTCCAGAATCCTAGTCACTTTAACTGTTTCTATTTTTACGCTTCAGAAATGCATCCAGACCCTTTTTGAACTCTGTTAGTGAATTCACCATGACAAATTCCTCTGGCAGAGAGTTCCAAAGTCTCAATGCTTTAACAGTAAAGAATCCCTTTCTATGTTTATGTAAAAACTTTCTTTCCTCAAGACATAGAGGATGCCCCCTTGTTGTAGATACAGTCCTGGGTATAAATAGATCTTGGGACCGATCTCTATATTGACCTTTTGTTTTCTTGCACTAATGTTCAGCCTTCCATTCAATTTAGCCTTTTCACTGACAGTGAGACCATCACATTTAGGATTACTGATTTCTAGTTAAATATCAGCCGTTAGTTGTTCAGTCAAAACAAATTAATATTTGCACAATGATTTCAAAACTTGTGTAAAGTTTTTTGTGTGTTTTTGTAAGAGCTTACAGTCCAATCTTGCCGTTACATTTTAGGAGAACTGACCTACACAAATGAATAGAGATGTGAGTAGATGATTATTTCAATGACCCCAGAAGGACTGTAGAACCGGCCACAGGAACATCAGTCCATCTGCCGTCTCTGAGTGGCCTTTGATTTTATATCAGCTTAAACCACTTTAACCTATCACTTTCAGGTTTGCTATATTTACTGCATCTCTACTGTGGTGCCGGAAAGAAGTCTGCTGTATGAAGTCATAATCGGTTATGTTATCTCCTAATTAGCTTGGCAGTAAAATTATAATGGTACATTCATTAATATGGGTCTTTCATATGCAGCTTTTATTCAGGCTTTAAAACAATCATCAAGACTGTGAAATGCCTTTGAACAGACTATGACCCCCTGGCCACCAGGGGGAAGCACCATGGAGCAGCCATTTTGTGCACATTTTCATCACATCACACTGTCTGACTCTGACTTCTCACTGGCTAAAGAGAATGGCAGGTTAATCAGATTTCCCCAGGGATGGCGGAAACCATGTTAAGATTATGCTGAGGAAAGCTGGCTGGAAGAACGCCTTATGGCAAATTGCTGACTCCTCCTTGGCTTCAAATGCTTACAACTGCTCCCCCCTAATTTATGCACAAGAAGGGGAAGGGCTGAGGAAATGGTAACAAAGTGACATATGGTAGAGATAATTTCTGTTCTTTATGCAGTAAATATGCAAATGTCGCAGCTTATTTAGAAGAGGTGCCATTAATAACCCAGGCTGGAGATGGACAGCTGGACCACTTCAAGGAGTCTTTTCAGGAAAGATTACCTGCCCAGCCTGTGATTTCCATATTTCTAGCTTATTACCACACAACACATAAATTGAATTAAAATTTAGTGATCTAAAATTGCACTTATCAACCCAAACCATTACATTTATTATCGGGGCTAGGTTTTCCAGCTCAGTCGGTTATAATTTCCAGAGCTCTTTATCTATATAAATTTAATTAGCCTTGATATCATCACTATATTATAGAACTAATTAAAGATTTAGATAAGTGCTGAGAGAGCTTATTTAATACCCCATAAAGTTCAATGTGGAAAATTAAAAAGGCCGTACTTCAGACGGTTGTGAAGTTTATGAAACCCAGTGCCCGTATCAGTGGATTTCAATAACGAAATCTGATTTAATTGCACTTAATGGGCTTCTTAATGTTTAAAATATCACTGAATTGCCGTTGCTGTTTCATCTTTCTGAACTGAAGCTTTTTGTAGTGTATATAATAAACCACAGACTGTGTATGAAATGTCCTCTGTATGCAGCAGTATCACTGTGTAACATCAAAAACGCACTGCAGTATGATGAGCTGCCTGTGTTCATCTGCCAGCAGCAATCTAGATCCCTGGATGTTGTAATTTAAAATACGACATGTCCAATAGAATCTGTGAGATCTAATTATACATGGGTGCATACTGGATTACACTACCATTACATAGCTGCTTGTGTGGCATATTGCCTCGAAAGGGGTTGTCCCGTAAGGAGATGCCCTGATTAAAAAAAGAGATATGTTTGTAGATTTAGTATCTAAAACAGTGCCACATATGGCTATTGGGCTGTGTCGGATCGCAGCTAAAAAGTT
>JAODAL010027602.1:0-54663 GCA_025379985.1 Phyllomedusa bahiana | reverse complement strand
TGAACTTACATATAAAATAAAGTATACATAATAGAAATACTGAACTTGTAAAAGACCAATGTACAGGGCTTGACCCTGACGTACGTTTCGCTATTAGCTTTGTCTTTGTTTGTAGATCCCTTTGACAAAGCTAATAGCGAAACGTACGTCTGGGTCGAGCCCTGTCCATTGATCAGTATTTCTATTATATATATTTTATTATTAGGGATGAGCGAGTATAATCGACAAAGTTGAAATCGGCACAATTTTTAGGCTGATCGGAAATTTCCGATCACGCAATATTTGAGATGACAATCTGCAGATAATCTATTACTATTGCGCCATTTTCGGCACTTCCTGTCATTTTGGCGGCCAGCAAATCAGCTTGGAGCATAGAGAAGGGTGAGCTGGATGTGCGACGTCATGACTGTGATGTGTATGGTTGTCATTGGGCTGGAAAAATCACTTGACCTCGTATTGCATAGAACAGCATTTCCTGTTCCGCATCAGTGTGCTAGGTCTCTTTCAATACAGCTCAGCTCAGCTCAGAGACACAGTTCTCTTTATTCATACAGACAACTATGCTTTTAACTGTGAACATTATAATATAGGTAGATTAGAGAATTTCTGTTCTTAGTTAGTTAGACAGAGACTTTTAAAGAAGCATCTAGCGCTGTACAGTTTGTTTAAAGAGCCACCATGTACTTACATTAGGATACAGAAATTTTCTAGTAACTATTCTCGTGTGTTATTGCTGCAAAAAACGCAATTTCTCATCTGTGTAACTTTTGAGTCGTTTTATTGTGCTCGGTGAATCTCAGTTTGGCGCAGATAGCGACTTGTATGATAATTTGTTGAAAATTCAAATTGCTAGTCCTACTGGGCAGCTGTAAATCCCTGGGACTGAAGGAAGAACATTGTTGATTTTGTCTTATGGTTCTTCCACCAGACTGCATTTCATAGGTATTCACTAGAAACAATTCTGCTTCTAATCCTAGTTGGTTGTAGGAAATTAGAGGGATTTAAGAATAGCTGTGATTTGCCGTCTTTCAATAAGAGACTTTCACAAACTCTTCCATAGCTTTTTAAATTTTTATCTTTCTGAATATGGAGCAAAATGCAGGTGGTAAGCGAGCAAAGAGGGGTGTAGGACATGGAGGTAGAGGTACAAGAGAAGGTGCTCCATCCAGTGCTGACGACAACACGCATGCCAGCGGATCGTCGGTTGCAGGGACCAATCAGGCCTGTCATCGCTGGGTCGGCGCCCTGTGAGTCGCAGTAACGAACCGCGTTGCCAATCTGTTCTTCAGGGGGTAATGCAACCTGCATCCAGCAGTCTTACTCCTCTTTCCCCCCATTTCACGGCCACAAATGTCGTCATCATCATCGTCAGCATCCGTACACCATGAAGCAAAGGCAGCCAAATGTCAACTCGTGTACCAACCACTGTGTATAATCCATTTTCTGAAGACCTCTTTGATGACAAAATGTGGTTGGGGTCAGAAGGCATTTCAAAAGATCAAGAGGCCAAAGAGGATGATTTTGTCTGTTCTGACGCCCAATCGCTGATGCCATCAGAGGAGGGGGAAGGAAGCCGGTCAATCAGCAAAAATTCCCAGGCGGTCGTCAATGTCTTGCAGTGCCTGTTGCTTGTAGCCGCAGCTCCAGGATGAAAAATGTCAGGACGAGGAAGTCACCTGTGTTAATGATGATGATGGTGAATTACGGATCCAACATGGTCTTTTCAGCAGAATTTGCTTGCGAGCGCTTCATCACTGGACGAGGAGGAAGACGATCGGGTAGTGTCAGTACGGGTCCCACCTCAAAAATGGAGAGGGAGGTCGCACAAGTCCACTGAGATTGTTCCGCCAGCCACGATCAGCGGAAACACCGCTCCTCGTTTATCACCATCGAAAAGGTCCAGGACCTCTCAAGCCTGGGCCTTTTCGAGCAAGCCTCTGATTCACCCAGCGATGTCATATGCCGCCTTTGCCTTAAATGCATCAGTAGAGGGAAAAATCTTTGGTGCTTAACCACCACCAACATGTCTAGAGTTGAAATGGAGGGAACACTTGGCGAAAAAAGGCCACACTGATCCTGGGCTTCCAAACACTGTCACACCCTCTGTCTCCGCCTCCTCCTCTGCCATGACCAAGCGTTCCTCAGCTGCCCATGTCTCTCAGCGTCATGATCAAGGATCAGCCTCTGCTTCAGCCTCTGCCTTTGCCCGAGGACCACCAGCCCCATCAGAGACCCATCCTACCCCTTCTCTTTCCACCAGTTTGACCTGCACGCCATACAGTCTAGCAGCCAGCCTTCTGTCTTCCAGGTTTGGGAGCAGAAGAAACACTTTAACACAAACCATCCCAAAGCCGAAAGCCTGAATTTCGGCATTGCCAAGCTTTTGGCCTTGGAAATGTTGCCTTTCCGTCTGGTGGACACAGATGGGTTCCGCCACGTCATGGCCCTTGCCTGCCCCCAATACCAGATGCCGAACAGGCATTTCTTTTCAAGAAATGCCGTCCCTGCCTTGTCCAGCCACGTGTCATCTAAAATTTCAAGTGCGTTGTCTACATCTCTGTCCGGCAAAGTCCATCTCACCACCGATACATTGACTAGTAAGCACGGCCAAGGCCTCTATATCTCAGTAAGAGCTCACTGGGTGAGCTGGATGGATGTCTCTGGTCGTAACGGCGGCTTTCAGGCTCGGCGCACGCTCTTCAAAACCGCAGGGATGGTGCAGGGTTCTTTCCCCCAAAGTCCACTGGTAGCATCACGTGGCCATAGAAACCAGACCATGTTGAAATTAATCTGTCTTGGAGACCGTCAGCACACAGGACAGGAGCTGTGGACGGCTTTTCGCTATGAAACCGAGCGCTGGCTGGGTGACAAGAACCTTGTGCCAGGCAAGGTGGTGTGCGATAACGGTTGAAATCTTCTGGCCGCCCTTAAGATCTCTTGACTGGCACATGTCATGAACCTCCTCGTCCAGAAATTTCTAAAGCGCTTCCCGGGTCTGGACTGCCTGCTGAGGAAGGCTCGAGGTCTGAGCTCACACTTCTGCCGTTCGCACCCTGCTTCGTCACGCCTGGCTGCGTTGCAGCGTCAGCTCAGTCTCCCCGTCAACCGTCTCATTGTTGACGTGGCAACACGCTGGAATTCCTCCCTCCACATGCTCCAGTGATTGTGGCAGCAGCGCAATGCCATTACGCAGTACGAAGTGACACATGGCCTGACACGCAGCGGTGCGGACCTTAGGGTGTTGAGCCACCGAGAGTGGAGGCAGGTGAAAGAGCTCTTCACCATCCTTGCCAATTTTGAAGAAGCCACCTAAATAGTCAGTGCGGACAATGCCCTTGTCAGCATGAGCATTGTGGTGATCTTAGTTCTGGAATGATTGTTGGACACTCTGAAACATCTGGTCCCACCAGCGACGGAGGAGGAGACGGACACAGATGTGGACATGGAGCCTTTCTCTCTGTCGAATCCAGAAGGCCCAACAGTTTCACAACTTTATCGGTCTTCATTAGGCAGTGGTTCTGGGTCCAGAGCTAGTGCAAGGCGGCACCTCAGCTCTCAGGGTGCATCATCTAAGGCAAGTCAGGGCTGTTTTGAAGCTGTGCCGGAAGAAGCGGAGGAGGAGACATCTGTTCAACTGGAGACATCTGTTGCGTCTGCTTCACGTTCTTCAAATGTCACGGTGGAACAACGTCAGCAATATAACAGCAGTAGAATGCCAAGTAGCCGCAGCAGGCATTGTGGCAGAAGCCTAATGGGTGACCTCTGGCAATCCTTATTTACCACCTCACCAACGCATGTAGTGCAGGGCACACAAACAACACACAGAGACCGGCTTAAGATCATGGTGCACGACTATTGCGTCCCCAACACCGATGTTTTGGATAGTTCCGGACTCAATCGAACTTGGGTATCCAAAATGGATGAATGACCCGAGCTCGCTCGCCAAATCATAGAGGTGTTGTCCTGCCCAGCAGCCAGCGTCATATCTGAGAGGACCTTCAGCACAGCTGGAGGAGTCATTACAGACAAATGCATCAAGCTTTCAATAGATAATGTTGATGGTTTGACTTTCATCAAGATGAATCAGGCATGGATCTCTGATGATGTTGTGGCCCCAATTGCCGAAGTCACCGATTAGTTGCCGGACTTCACATTCCTTTTCAAACAGAAATGGTCCTCTTGAAAAAAAATGTTTAAAATGATAATTTCTTACTGCAATTTTTATTCTCAGTTCCCAAAAGGTAGTCTTGCTGGTTTTGCGGTGAAGAGACTGTAAAAGACATCAAATGTACATGGTTTCATGAAAAAAACGTATTCCATTTATTTACTTCATCTTTCAAATTTTTCACGCTGTCAATGGTTTTGGGGTTATGGTGCTGTGAGATACAGCTATAATCAATGTCCTTTGGAAAAGAAATGTGGCTTCTAAGTGGCATTTCTCCCTCACAATTTTTAACAGTGGCTGAGAAGTCATTTTTATAATGTTTTGGGTCATGCTGCTGTGAAATGCAGCTATACTACAGGTCCTATTCTAAAAAATGTGGTTTCTAACAGACATTTGTTCTTCACAATTGTCAAGAGTGGCTCAAGGGTCATGTTTTGAATTTTTGGGGGCATGTTGCTGTGAAATACAGCTATACTACAGGTCCTATTCTAAAAAATGTGGTTTCTAACAGACATTTGTTATTCACAATTGTCAAGAGTGGCTCAAGGGTGATGTTTTGAAATGTATGGGCCATGGTGCTCTCAAATACAGGAAAAGGTAGGACACTGTTAATGGACACATATTGCAAAATGACTTGTTTTTGCAAGATCTTTAACATAGCTAGCAATCCCTGTAGTGAGATAACCCGTTTAATACAATTTAAAAAAAAGAGAAACAAAGAGGTGGTGGGATTCCATCCTATTTTAACAATTTGTTTTCTAGAATTAAAAAACTTGCATGTACAAAAAATCTGATACAAATATTCCTCTGAATTGTAAAAGGGAGGTACAGGAAGACTTGAACAGATGTAGGTTATTCAGAGGACATGATGTATGGAGCACATTCACCACCCCAAGAACAGAGACAATTTCCTCAAACACGTTGAGTAAAATGAGAAAAAGAATGCCAAGATAAAGGGCACCTGGGTAAAACAGGAGCGTCAACCACCAGCATTTCCAAGTGAAGCTCAATTGGTCCGCACTCATACGGAGCGGCAAGCGCTCTCGTAGAAGAAGAAATTTCTCAAGTGCTACCCAGGTCTTGACTGTGTACTGAGGAAGGCTGGAGGTCTTAGCTCACACTTCCGCTTCCTAACTCTGCTTCAGTACGACTGTTTTCGTTGCTGCGTCATAAGGGCATTTTTTGACGTGTTAATGGATGACGGACGCCAACCTGGGCTCTCACCGCACCCACTGTAACTCGGGCCCTGCTAGGAAAACCTGCGTGTTAATAGATGACAGATGCCAGCCCTTGCTCTCACCACACCCATTGTAAGTCCGGCCCTGCCAGCTGAACCTGCGTGATCTACGTTTACAGCCTCACCTGCCTTGATCAGTAATTTCCTGAATGCAGGATTTTCAGACAGGCCTCGTTGACCTACTGGGGAGATCTGTTTCATTTGCTTCACATTCTAATGTTACGGTGGAACAATGTCACCAGTAAAATGGCAAGTAGCTCTAGCAGCATCAGTAACGGAAAACAAGTTGTTTTTAATATAGTTTATTTCTTATTGAGAAATTTTCTGCTGATGGTCCATAAGGACACCTGTGCGGGTTTTTGGGTCATGCTGCGGTCCAGGACATGTATAGTTAATGTCCAGTTCAACTAAAATGGTGGTTGAAAGACTCCTTTTTCCAGCACTTTTTAATTTGTGGGTCAGACAGGTTTAATGGTCATACTGTGGTACAGAACAGGTATAGTCTGTCCAGTTCAACTAAAATGGTGGTTGAAAGACTCCTTTTTCCAGCACTTTTTAATCTGGGGGTCAGTAGGTTTGGGCTACTGCTGTTGCCCAGGACAGGTATAGTCTATGTCCAGTTCAACTAAAATGGTGGTTCAAAGACTCCTTTTTCCGGCACTTTTTAAATGTGGGGGTCATGCAGGTTTGGGGCTCATGCTGTGGCCCAGGACTGTTATAGTCAATGTCCAGTTTAACTGAAAGGGTGGTTCAAAGACTCCTTTTTCCGGCACTTTTTAATGTGGGGTCAGACAGGTTTAAGGGTCATGCTGCGTTCCAGGACAGGGATAGTAAATGTCCAGTTCAAGTAAAATGATGGTTCAAATAATACTGCCTTCTGGCACTTTTTAATTTGTGGGTCATGCAGGTTTAAGGGTCATGCTGTGGTACAAGACAAAGATAGTGAATGGTCTTTGACTTTTATAACCTTATTGTCTTGCCTAAGATGTAGCACATATCCATTTTGCTGTTGTGGATGTTAATTCTTTTTTTGTGTGTTCAGCGTTGGTGTTTTTTTCCTTTTAATTCCAGTGTTAGTAATGGAGGCAACTGACAAATACCTCTCCATTACTATTGCTCGGACTTAGGGCCACATGTACGAAAACTGACACTTTATTGCCCATAGCAACCAATCAAAGCACCCCTCTCATTTTTCCAGAGCATTATATGAAATGAAAGGAGCACTCTGATTGGTTGCTATGGCCAGAAAGTGAGACAGTTTTCATAAATGAAACCCTAAGTGTCAGCCAATGGTGGTTTTTCTGACCCCAAGGCTGAAACTACCCAGTGTTACTATTATAATTCAATATAAAGAAACAGTCTTTGTAGCACTCAACCTTGGAGGCTCTATAGCTCTTTCCTATGGGGTCCCGGGAAAATAGTAGCTTGTTTGCCTGGATCTCTGGTGACCTTCCGGCGGCAATGTGCATCCAGTAATCCAATAACCGTATACGATCCGGCAGTTAAAAGCTAATTTACTTTATTATGAAAGTTTCACAAACATCCAAAGACAAGTCTGTGTATGGCGTCAGCTGACGCTTTTCACGTTCATCTGAACACTTGTTCACAGCTGTGTGGATGTTTGTGAAACATTCATAATAAAGTATATTAGCTTTTAACTGCCAGATCGTATACCGTCATTAGATTTTCAGTATCACTACATATTACCCTAGTATCCAGCATACTGGGTGCTGGGAAAAGTCAGGTTACCATCAGAAGCAGACTCCCTAATATGATAAGCTTAAAAGTTCCCACAGAAAGGTAGTAGTCTGGCAACATGACATGTAGTTAAAAAATAAGCATATAACAGCTTTATATGAAATTTTCTAAAAATGACAGCATCCCATCATGGAAAGAAAAAAATGAATTAGATAAGGTCAACACTGACTACTACTCTCCTGTGGGAACTTTTATAATAACTCCTGCAGTCCGTCACTTGCCACAGAAGAATGGAAGGATGGAGGCAGGGGCTGAAAGAGGACGTGTAAAGAATGTAAGCAGGCCGAGAGCAGTTGAGGAGCGTTACTTAACTAACCTTCTCTCAGGCGGTGCACACTTGCCAAAAAGGCAATGTGTGCCGCGTAGCTAGACCTTTATAGTCTAGCTGCAGGAGGCTGCCCCTCGCTATCAGTGGTGCCGGAGCACCGTATAATAATACCCCGACACTGCTTTTCTTAAAGAATCCCTAAAGCCAAAAGGTTTTACCAACTGTTCCGGGGAAATGGGAGGGGAATCTCAATTGCGGCACCCTCCCACACAATCCCGGAGAGCGTGTGTTTTGCCAACTTTTTTAAGGGGTCGGATATGACTTTAAAGAAGGCAACATCAAATGTTTTATTAACTTTATTAATATGAATATTTCAGTGATTACATAAGACTAAAAGAAGATAGTGTGATATTGCGCACACTTTTGCATAATATAGATTATGAAGGCAAAGCATGCATAATATGGATTACAAAGGATAAATACTTACATTACACCTCTTTACAGGTCAAAGCTTTACCATATGCTTTATCATATTCTTCATCTTTCTGGCATCAGCTGGGAGAAGTGGGCCAGCGAAGATAGAGAGAATTCCTAGGATTTCACACTGTGGCGGTGAGGCGTCCTTCTATAGACCACAGGTCCAGATACTTCTACCTTCGTAGCCCTCTTCCCCAGTTTTTTATCTCATTTGAAAACAAAAGCCTGCGTAACCACGTGTTACACAAACTAACAGATCAGTATTTTTCCAGTGTAAGGCCCCCGCTCCTCCGAATGGCCAGTTCTTCAGAGGTTAAAGGGGATTTATCGTTTGAGCTGCTCGTGCTGTTCTGCTAATTTTCTCAGATTGAGTTTGAAATCCAGGGGCGTGTTCTTCCTCTCAGCAGGCGTGTCTCCCCTACCACGAGGCGTGTCTCTCCTCACTGAAGAACTGTGACATCATCATTTTGTTTGAAGCAGGGGATGCAGAGGGTTGTCTGGATATAACCGCTCTGTAGTCTCCTGCCTGCTTATGTCTGCAGCCTTGAGGCTCCACAAGCTGCAGCAAGCACCTATTATATCTATTATATCTCTTAGTTTACACACTGAAAGCCAGCAGCTTTAACTTCTGTTCTAGTGGTATTCAATCAAATTGTACTGACAACAGGCAGAGACCTTTACTCAACTACAAGGACAAATGTCAGGTTTAAGTAAAGGTCTCTGCTTGCTGTCAGTGATATGAGTGAAAACAGTGGGGGGGAAAGCAAATCAGCTTTCAGAGAAGAACCTGCTTAACCTGTAACTGACTTGGGCTGATGGTGTAGCGGTAGAGTGTTGGTTTTACAACAAAGGGGTTTGGAGTTCTAGTCCCCTCACAGGGTTTATTGCCCCCCCCCTAAATTCTTTACATTTGTAGAGTGACCTAAAATATAGAGGTCAATATCTTTAGTGATATATATACACATACATAGCTCCCCTATATCATGTCTCATCCCTGAGAGTATATGCATTGTATCACATATGTTGGAAGTGCTTGGTGTGACTGTGAGGATGGGACATGATATAGGGGAGCTTTCTGTGTGTGTGTGTATATATATAAAATTATAGATGTCTACACATATAGTTTCATATATTTACATATGTGTACAATTTATAAAAGAAAAAAAAAATGATGGGGACTTGAACTCCCAATCTCTGTCTTTCCAAGCTGATCACCTATGCGCTGTACTATATGTAACGGTCTGGAGGTGGATCCTCTGGACCACCGCAGGCGATGGCGTAAGCCCACACCAGGGAGTGGAATCTAAGTGGGTCCCGGTGTTCACCAGAGCCCGCCGCAAAGCGGGATGGACTTGCTGCGGCGGGAGTCCACCAGGTCACTACCACTGGCGGGGCTTGCCTGCGGTGGCGGCCAAGGGTAGGCAAGTTAAAGAATCGACAGTCAGGCTCGTAGTCGGGGACAGGCAAGAAGGTCAGGGCAGGCGGCTGAGGTTCGTGAACGTAGACAGGCAGAAGGTCAGGGCAGGCGGCAAGGATCGTGGTCGGTAAACGTAAGCAAAAGGGTTCGGTACACGGTAGGCAAGACAAGGCTTTCTGGAACGCTTTCCCAATAGGCATGTGCACTAAAGATCCGGCAAAGGCCACTGGGAAGAGGCTGGGCTAAAATAGGAGCAGTGCCCGGTAATGGCCAATTACCGGCGCACTGTCCCTTTAAATCTCAGACTGCCGGCGCGCGCGCTCCCTAAGGGGCGGCGCCGCGCACGCCGGGGGACCGAGACGGACGGGGCAGGAGCGAGGCCGGGTAAGTCACTGGGGACCCGGGCAGCGGAATGAGCAGACCCCGGACCCGAGGTGCGGGGCGGGGCGCCACTCAGAGTCGGGGCATTCGTGACACTATACAAGCAGCTCACACGGACACAGTGTTGAATCCTTATGTTATACAATACAGATGATGACGTCATAAGGAGGCGGGGCTTGCATTCGATCTGAGGAACAGAACGCCTTCTTTTCAAAGTTCAAACTGAACCTGTGAGGAAGTGAATCAACCTCTTGGCAAAAGCCCTTTAAACAGGCAGTAATTGCCCAGATCATCACCATAGAGCTGAGATGTACATAGAGCCAGCAGACTCTGGTTTCACTATCGATTTTAACAGCTCAAAGGGGAGTAAACACAGAGTGTGCAGGCAGCCAATCACAGCGCAGGAGGCGTGGCCATGACGTTTCCTGTCTAGGGGCATATCCCAACAGGCTGAATGAAATGTCAGCCAGCCAATCACAGTGCAGGGGGCGTGTCTAGGGCACAGGAATCAACCCAGGGGCGTTCTGATCCAGCAACAGCGAAGCTGATATCTGCTAAACCAAGTGACAGAGGTAATGCAACCCAATTACAAAAGTGCTTATTTTTACTGTCCCCATAATCTGAGACATGATCTTTGTAACGATAAAACCCCTTTAACCTGGCACTGGAAAAATCCATCACTGGATATTGAACACTCCTGGTAATAGGCCATGAACACCTGCATTCTCATAATTTTTCCCTAAACATTGCTGGGTAGTATTATAAACATGAGTTGTTCTCACTACCCTGGAGCTTTGTAGCTCGGTGTTACCGCATTCACACAACAAACTTATGTGAGAAACACTGATAAGAGAGCTATGTGTACAGGTTTCTGTGGTAATATGCACGTTTCTCACTAAACATTACCAGATGTTGGGAATTTTACAGAACTTACAGACTAACTATTACCATCTAATATTCTTAAAGAGATACTGTCAATATGGATCCGGATGGTCAATTAACATCTTAGCACTACAGCTGGTATGTTTTACCAGAGGATCTAGATATAGCAGACATAGGCTAAAAAAAAGCCATAGTGCCTGCTTATATGGCACACACCGTTCTTAACAGGGTTGTAGATACAGGAATTGCAGATGTAGCAATCGCACCCAGGCCCTGATGTTGGATAAGCCTCAAAGGCTTCTCTGCAGCAAATGAAGATATAAGTGTTATAACTGACAATTGATAGGTGGGGTGCCCTGTTAAACTGGGTCCCAGAAGCAGGGCTGGGACAAGGTATTCTGGTGCCCGAGGAAAATAAGGCATGTAGCGCCTCTACCCATCCTCTCCCAATGTAAAATTCAGCCCACTCCACACCTCTTTGTGCCCCCTTCCTGCCTGGGATAAAGTGGAGCCCTAGGCCTACCTTCGCTTAACCGTCGTCCCGGCCCTGCCCAGAAGTTTCCAGTTACACATATGAGCATGAACTCAATGGTCTGTAATATTAAGCTCATGAGAAGATTAGTGTACAGCGGCACACTAAAGAACGTCCAGGAACGTCCATGCAGATAAATGACCACCTATCCATGTTCATAGTTTACGGGTGGTCATCATCTAGTTAATAAAAGTGCTGGTGATAAAAAGAAGCTTGTATGGAATTGGTAAGTGCCTTGATTCTTCCTTTCATAGTCCCCAGTTATCCTCCATTTCCAGTAAATACATCCATGCTATAAAAATAAAAAATAGCATTCATGTTGACTCTATAAATCCATAACCCTAGAAGAGTCAGCAGCTGTCAAATAACATAAATCGTTTACTATCATTATGCATAAAGAATATTTTTGATGGTGTCAAAGATTACTTATTGGGACCAAAAAAAAAACAGTTCTATGTTACTCAGAAAATTTAGAAAGTATCTTGTCAACATCGACTTCTAACAACATTACTTGTATTACAGTAAGATCAAATGCTGTAGCTTCACTAACATCTCTATCTTTTGAATCACACGTTCAAAAGATTTGTAGCAGCATGAGTTGTCCTGAGTAAAAATCTCTCGGCATATGAATGAAGCTCTTCGTGTCTCGTTCCTACAGAATATGAAATGGATATATTTCCAACATCCTGTTATAAGTGTTACATCTAACATAAATGTGGTACAGTTTCCATATTTTTCCAGCCAAAATGTCAGCGTTTCTAAGTGTTTTGGATTCGGGTCAATATCAACTTTATCTCGAATATAAGTGAAAATGACAAAAGAATCAGCCCCAACCCTAAATCTAAATTGGGATTAGGGTTTTTCATGGTTATCTATATGTTAAAGGGGTTGTCTCACTACAGACATTGATGACATATCGCTAGGATGAGCCATCAATGACTGATTGGTGCGGTCCCAGAGGTGGAACCTGGACCTATCTCCTAAATGGTACATATCTAACTGGACAGATGCATTAAAAAATGAATTTTATTCCAAATATTTAAAGAGTTCATACACAATATATCCTATGCACGGAGGAGCAAAATCCGTTCAGCACAGCATGTAGCTCTGCTACTGATGCGTTTTGGATTGAGAATCCTTATGCTAAGAATAAAGATTCTCCACCGAAACTCTTTCAGCGTCTTATCATGTGACCACCACGCAGGTCATGTGACCCTGGTATCCAGGTAACAGTAATGTATGGAGGAGCAGAGCTTCTCCAGTATTACTACCTCCAGCAGCATCTTATCATGTGACCCCTGTATCCAGGTAACAGTAGTATATGGCAAAGAACTTCTCCAGTATTACTACCTCCAGCAGCATCTTATGTGACCACAACACAGGTCATTTGACCCTGGTATCTAGGTAACAGTAGTGTATGGTGGAGAAGAACTTCTCCAGTATTACTACCTCCAGCAGCATCTTATCATGTGACCACCACACAGGTCATGTGACCCTGGTATCCAGGTAACAGTAGTGTATGGAGGAGCAGAACTTCTCCAGTATTACTACCTCCAGCAGCATCTTATCATGTGACCACCACACAGGTCATGTGACCCTGGTATCCAGGTAACAGTAGTGTATGGAGGAGCAGAATTTCTCCAGTATTACTACCTCTACCAGCGTCTTATCATGTGATTACCACACAGGTCAAGTGACCCCTGCTATGCAGGTAACAGTAGTGTATGGAGAAGCAGCATCTTATCATGTCTGTCAATCTCTGTGGAAAATAACCTCATATTCTTCTCTCGCTTCATCTATCTATTTTTTTTCACAATTCACTTTATTAACAACATCTCATTCTCTAGAGAGAAATCAGTTTCTGGAAGATCCCTATTAGGTTATGTTCAAACAGGTTATTTGGATGCTGATGTTTCAGTGCCCAAAACAGCATTAAAAACTTGAAACACGCTTCTTTAGAATAGGTTTTTGATGAGGTTTTAATGAGGTTTTGATGAGTTTTGGATGAAATTTTCAACACTGTTTTCACCCATACAAATTAATAGCCAGGGCAAAAACTGCACCAAAATACGCATCAAAAATATGTAGAGAAATACTTCTAAACATGTGCTGAGGTTTTGGTTGAGGTTTTGAAGTTTTCCATTGATTCCTATGGGGAGGTTCAGCACTAAAAACTCTTCAAGAATTTACATGACGCTTCTTTTTCAGCGCACAAAACAGCTTCCAAAGGAGCAACTAAACGCACGTTAAAACCTTGTCGTGTGTTAACTACAATGCTTTTTTACATAGGAATCAATGAAAATGAACTGAAGACTAGTGATGAGCGATTACGTCGGGTCGATATTGGCAATTATCAAGACGATTTCCGATAGTCGATAATAGATTATCGCCGATGACCATTAAAGTCTATGGGAGAGGAACAACACCTTCATTCCTACACCTAAACAGGGCTGGAGAAGCTGGAATTAACATCCACAACAGTCAAATAGATACGTGCTACATCTTAGGCAATACACTTAGGTTATAAAAGCCACAGAAAAAAATTCACAGACCATTCACTATCTTGCACCACAGCCTGACCCTTAAACCTGCATGACCCACAAATTAAAAAGTGCCAGAAGGCAGTATTATTTGAACCATCATTTTACTTTAACTGGACATTTACTATCCCTGTCCTGGAACGCAGCATGACTCTTAAACCTATCTGACACACAGATTTAAAAAGTGCCAGAAAAAGGAGTCTTTGAACCACCATTTTAGTTGAACTGGACATTGACTATACCTGTTCTGTACCACAGTAGGACCATTAAACCTGTCTGACCCACAGATTAAAAAGTGCTGGGAAAAGGAGTCTTTGAACCACCATTTTAGTTGAACTGGACATTGACTATGCCTGTCCTGGACCGCAGTATGACCATTAAACCTGTCTGACCCACAGATTAAAAAGTGCCGGAAAAAGGAGTCTTTCAGCCACCATTTTAGTTGAACTGTACATTGACTATACCTGTCCTGGGCCACAGCATGAGCCCCAAACCTGAATGACCCCAGATTTAAAAAGTGCCGGAATAAGGAATCTTTCAACCACCATTTTAGTTGAACTATACATTGACTATACCTTTCCTGGGCCACAGCATGAGCCCCAAACCTGCATGACCCCAGATTAAAAAAGTGCCGGAAAAAGGAGTTTTTTAACCACCATGTTAGTTGGACATTAACTATATCTGTCCTGTACCGCAGTATGACCATTAAACCTGTCTGACCCGCAGATTAAAAAGTGCTGGGAAAAGGAGTCTTTGAACCACCATTTTAGTTGAACTGGACATTGACTATGCCTGTCCTGGACCGCAGAATGACCATTAAACCTGTCTGACCCACAGATTAAAAAGTGCCGGAAAAAGGAGTCTTTCAGCCACCATTTTAGTTGAACTGGACATTGACTATACCTGTCCTGGGCCACAGCATGAGCCCCAAACCTGAATGACCCACGATTAAAAAGTGCCGGACAAAGGAGTCTTTCAACCACCATTTTAGTTGAACTGGACATTGACTATAACTGTCCTGGGTCACAGCATGAGCCCCAAACCTGCATGACCCCAGATTAAAAAAGTGCCGGAAAAAGGAGTCTTTGAACCACCATTTTAGTTGAACTGGACATTGACTATATCTGTCCTGGGCCACAGCATGCAGGTTGCATTAACCACTGAAGAACAGATTGGCGACGCTGTTCGTTACTGAGATTCACAGGGCCCTGACCCAGCGATGACAGGCCTGACGGTCCTGCAACCGACGATCCGCTGGCATGCGTGTTGTCGCCAGCACTGGAAGGAGCACCTTCTCTCGTACCTCTACCTCCATGTCCTATCCCCCTCTTTGCTCGCTTACCACCTGCATTTCGCCAGATAAAAATTTAAGAAGGTATGGAAGAGTTTTTGAAAGTCTCTTATTAAAAGACGCCAAATCACAGCTATTCTTAAATCCCTCTAATTTCCTACTAGGATTAGAAACTGAAATGTTTCTAGCGAATACCTGTGACATGCGGTCTGGTGGAAGAACCGTAAGACAAAATCAACAGTGTTCTTCCTTTAGTCCCAGGGATTTACAACTGCCCAGTAGGACTAGGAATTGATAGTTTTCAACAAAATATCATACAAGTGCGCTATCTGCGCCAAAATGAGATTCACCGAGCGCAATAAAACAATTCAGAAGTTACAAGGATGAGAAATTGCGTTTTCTGCAGCAATGACAAACGAGAACAGTTGCTAGAAAATTTTTCTATCAGAATTGTCGTAAAACGTGGTTATTTGAAAAAAACTAGGGCCGCACCCCGTGTAATACAGCTATTTAAAAATTATACGGATAACAACCGGTGGTTTTTGCACCATTGAAATACACCAACAGTAACTACAAAATTTCTGTATTCAAATTTAAGTACAAGGTGCCTCTATGAACAAAACTGGGCCGCACAAAAGTAAAAAAAAACACCTATTTGAAATGTATACGGATAATAAAAGGTGTTTTTTGCACCTATGAAATACACCTGCAATTACTAGCAAATTTCTGTATGGTAATATCCGTTCAAGATGGATCTTTTAACAAAAATGGCCTGCGCCAAAGTGAATTAAACCTAATTAAATTGTGTACGGATAATAAAACGTGGTTTTTGCACCTATTAAATACACCTGCGGTGACTAGAAAAGTTCTGTATCCAATTGTGAGTACAAGGTGGGTCTTTGAACAAAGCTGGGCTGCGCCAAAGTGAAAAACATGGAATTAAATTGTGTACTGTTAATAATAGGTGGTTTTTGCACCTATGAAATACACCTGCAATTACTAGCAAATTTCTCTATGTAATATCCGTTCAAGATGGATCTTTTAACAAAAATGGCCTGCGCCAAAGTGAACTAAACCTTATTGAATTGTGTACGGATAATAAAACGTGGTTTTTGCACCTATAAATACACCTGCGGTGACTAGAAAAGTTCTGTATCATATTGTAAGAACAAAGTGGTTCTTTGAACAAAACTGAGCTGCCCCAAAGTGAAAAAAAAAAACGAATTAAATCGTGTACAGATAACAAAAGGTGAGTTTTGCACCTATCAAATACACCTGCAGTTACTAGAAAAGATCTGTATCCTAATATAAGTACAGGCTGCACAAAATACAAGCTAATATTTCACCAAAAACTGGCCAAAAACCGTTAATAAAAACCCATTTCAATACAGGGTCAAAGCAGAGTCTGGGCTGCACAATTATCCACTCTCCTTTCAAAAGCCTGCCAGCCTGCCAGCCTGTCTGTCTGTGTTCGCCCGCACCCCCCGGCCTCAAACCCACCCCCCTCACTCCTCGCGGCTGTACAGCGCTAGATGCTCCTTTAAAATTCTCAGCCTAAGTAACTAAAAACTGAAAATCTCTAATCTACCTAAGTTCTAAAGTTCACAGATAAAAGCATAGTTGTTTGTGTGAACAAAGAGAACAGTTTCGCTGAGCTGTTTTGAGAGAGACCGAGCACACGTCCTGCTCTTATGATACACAGACACACACTGATGCTGAACAGGAAGGGCTGTTCTATGTAAAACGAGGTCATGTGATTTTTCCAGCCAATCACAACCATACAAATCCCAGTCATGAAGTCGCACACCCAGCTCACCCGGCTCTAGTCTCTAAGCTGATTTGCTGGCCGCCAAAATGACAAGAAGCGCCGAAAATGGCGCGATATTAATAGATTATGCGCAGATTTTAACCTAAATTATCGCGTGATCGGAAAAATCCGATCAACATAAAAACCGTGCCGATTTCATCTTTGTCGATAATAATCGCTCAACACTACTGAAGACATTTTGGAGGCTTTTTTTATGCTGTTTTGTGTGAGGAAACGCTCCCAAAACAATGTAAAAATAAGCCGTGTGAACATACCTTTAATGATAATTGTGCCACCATTATTCCTATTCAGTTACCGTAGAGAAGTCATGTTACCCTTCTGCTAATTGACTGCCAGGAAAACACATTGACACCTTGTTTACATATTTACATACAGTTACTCAATAGTAGCCTTTACCATGGACAGGAATATGGGTTGTAACTTTTTAATTTTTTGATAGGAGCCTACTGTATTTGTTTAAAAGAAATACAGAAGCAGAATTTTTCATATATCTATATTAAAAAAATTGTATGATTTCCTATTATCTCCACAATAAATAAAACCATATAAAGTGGACAACCACTTTAAGGAGGGGGAAGGAGCTAGGAATGCAATGGTGAGGACACAACGGAGCTGCTAGAAGATGCCCTTGTGCTTTGTAATGGCGCAGATTTTCTGGCCAAGGCATTCGCATACAATTGACACTAACAAGGTCTCTGTATATGCGTGGAACTTTCCTAGGTGTATATTAGCTATATGACATAAACCCCCTAATAACAGCTGGTCATAATTTTTTGGTCTGTTCATTTTTTCTTCTCCGCCTTCCAAGAGCTATCATTTTATTTTTATTTTTACATCTACATAGACATATTAGGGCTTATTTTTGGGGGGACAATATGAAATGGTGCCATTAACCATACCATATAATTTACTGGGTAACCAGAAAAAAATTCTAAGTGGGGTGAAATGTGAATAAAATGTACTTGCACTATTTTCATGAGGGTTCTGCTCTAATGGCGTTCACTCTTCAGTAAAAATCATGTGTTACCTGTATTCTGCAGACCTGTATGATTCTGACGATACCAAATATGTAGGGTTATTTTAATAGCTTAAACTTTTACAGATGTGATAATACCACATATGTATAACTTTTTTTTAACATTTTTTATTTGAAAAATGGTGAAAAGGAGGAGCTTTGAACTTACAATATTTTTTTATTTTCATTATTTTTTTTTTAGACTTCTAATTGTAGTAGTCTTATGGTATTTGGCCATTAAGGGGCCGATTGCTTAAAACACCAGTGTCACATGCAGACCTGCAACCAATCAAAAGTTTTCAGGGGATCTTGAGTAGCAATATAGGTTGCAGGTGTATAACAGACTGCCATCTTAGGTTAAGTTCAATTGCCAGTTGATGGATAGTAGGTCAAGTTGTTAATGCATCAAAAAAAGGTCATCTACGCATCAGCTGGTAGTGAAGCAGAGGCAGGCAAGGCCCTTTATACCAACATAAACAGGGAATGAAAAAGAGAGAAAAAGAAGACCATCAGTAAGGTGGGAAGAGGGTAGACACAGTCACATGACCTTGACTGACAATAGCCAATCACAAGGTTAAAAGGTGATAGGGACATGGGTTTCCCCTTAGTCTAATGAAGAAGGTAGACACATCTAAATTAAATACCACTGGGCCTGGAAGATCAGCTAGTAAAGTGTGGGCAGGGCAAGCAGAGACTACGCCTTCTTGGCTGCAAAGTGATGGCTGCAGATGGGAAAAAAGATGCAAGTGTTGAACTGTGATGAGAGAATATACCCCTTCATGTGAAGTACTGTGTAATATAGGATACTAAGGAATGGTTGCAACTGTAACTGGATGTCCTAAGCTAGAGCAATACAGTGGTGGCCAAAAGTATTGGCACCCCTGCAATTCTGTCAGATAATACTCAGTTTCTTCCTGAAAATGATTGCAATCACAAATTCTTTGGTATTATTATCTTCATTTAATTTGTCTTCAATTGAAAACCACAAAAAGAATTACCATAAAGCCAAATTGGATATAATTCCACACCAAACATAAAAAAGGGGGTGGACAAAAGTATTGGCACTGTTTGAAAAATCATGTGATGCTTCTCTAATTTGTGTAATTAACAGCACCTGTAACTCACCTGTGGCACCTAACAGGTGTTGGCAATAACTAAATCACACTTGCAGCCAGTTGACATGGATTAAAGTTGACTCAACCTCTGTCCTGTGTCCTTGTGTGGACCACACTGAGCATGGAGAAAAGAAAGAAGACCAAAGAACTGTCTGAGGATTTGAGAATCCAAATTGTGAGGAAGCATGAGCAATCTCAAGGCTACAAGTCCATCTCCCAAGACCTGAATGTTCCTGTGTCTACCGTGCACAGTGTCATCAAGAAGTGTAAAGCCCATGGCACTGTGGCTAACCTCCCTAGATGTGGACGGAAAAGAAAAATTGACGAGAGATTTCAACGCAAGACTGTGCGGATGGTGGATATAGAACCTCGACTAACATCCAAACAATTTCAAGCTGCCCTGCAGTCCGAGGGTACAACAGTGTCAACCCGTACTATCCGTCGGTGTCTGAATGAAAAGGGACTGTATGGTAGGATACCCAGGAAGACCCCACTTCTTACCACGAGACATAAAAAAGCCAGGCTGGAGTCTGCCAAAACTTACCTGAGAAAGTCTAAAACGATTTGGAAGAATGTTCTCTGGTCAGATGAGACAAAAGTAGAGATTTTTGGGAAAAGGCATCAACATAGAGTTTACAGGAAAAAAAAAAGAGGCATTCAAAGAAAAGAACATGGTCCCTACAATCAAAAATGGCGGAGGTTCCCTGATTTTTTGGGGTTGCTTTGCTGTCTCTGGCACTTGACTGCTTGACCATGTGCATGGCATTATGAAGTCTGAGGACTACCAACAAATTTTGCAGCATAATGTAGGGCCCAGTGTGAGAAAGCTGGGTCTCCCTCAGAGGTCATGGGTCTTCCAGCAGGACAATAACCCAAAACACACTTCAAAAAGCACTAGAAAATGGTTTGAGAGAAAGCACTGGAGACTTCTAAAGTGGCCAGCAATGAGTCCAGACCTGAATCCCATATAACACCTGTGGAGAAATCTGAAAATGGCAGTTTGGAGAAAGCACCCTTCAAATCTCAGGGACCTGGAGCAGTTTGCCAAAGAAGAATGGTCTAAAATTCCAGCAGAGCATTGTAAGAAACTCATTGATGGTTACCGGAAGCGGTTGTTCTCAGTTATTTTGGCTAAAGGTTGTGCTACCAAGTATTAGGCTGAGGGTGCCAATACTTTTGTCCGGCCCATTTTTGGAGTTTTGTGTGAAATGATCATGATTTGATTTTTGTTTTCATTCTCTTTGTGTTTTTTCATTGCAAGCAAAATAAATGAATATATTAATACCAAATAATTTGTGATTGCAATCATTTTCAGGAAGAAACTGAGTATTATCTGACAGAATTGCAGGGGTGCCAATACTTTTGGCCACCACTGTAGATGAAGCCTCCCAAGACCTTAGCCTGCTGCTGCATCTGTGGCCCTTATTTGTTGATTGCACTACAGCTCCCAGCACACCCTTAGGCTATGCTCACACGGTGTATTTGAAGGGACGTATTTCCCCCTCAATTACGCCGTGTGCTCGGGCGCGGGGCGGGGCGGGGGGAGCGGGGTTTGTCTGGCGTCAACCCGCTGGCCCTATAGACATTCATTATTCACGGCGTATATAATTGACATGTCACTTCTCTTCCCGCTCGGCGTATTATCCGAGTGGGGAGAGGAGATGTAATCCATAGTTCTGTATGAGAACTGTGGATTACCGTAATGTCTGGGACGTATTTAAAGTTCTAATGTTGATGTGGGATCCTCCAAAATGGGTATTTAATCACTTTTCTAAATATATGTCATCAAAAAAAGTGAAGCCTCTGAGAGCTACAGCCTGACAAAGATGCCCTTGGTTTCCTAACAGTTTACATTAGACACGACCAGAAGCTGATCTGGCTGAACTTGCGTTGTTTGCACTTCTTATCTGATGGCAGGGAACATGAATGAGCTTTGAAGGGACTGGAGAGAAAGATCTTCTATCTTTTGAATAGAGAATCCATTGGTTGTAATGTAATTATCTGAATAAACATGCAGACACTCCCTAGCTCTCTGCTCAGCCTCCCTCCCTCTTCCCCTGCAGCGTTCCTGAAGGAATGAAAGAAGGCTGCCTGCTGAGCTTATCTTCTCTCCTGAGCAAATAAGAGGGATAAATAAAACGCATATAGCTTGTGCACAATACAGTTCTCCTCTGTGGATTAGAAATACAATGTTTGCTCAACTACAGAGACTGAGTATCCGGTACATGCATGGGAGGTGGAGTGATGACATCACAGAGGAAGTAGTTGTTTTTTTAAACAAAGAAACACAACGCCCCTTTTTTAATGCCTCAAGAGGGGAGTATCAGCCTGTTAGGTAAGGAACTCACTTCTTGGCAAAACCCCCTTAATTTAGACTTTTAACCTCCCATGTATTTAGCTTCCAATAAAACAGTGTCACAGCAAGCAGGTTAAACAGTTCAGTGTTGACAATTAAAGAGGTATTCAATCAAGTGATGAGCTGTAACAATGTTGGCTAAGCTAAATAAAGACTATTACCAAATACATTGCTGTTTTGATATCACTTCTTTTAACAGTTAGGATCAGTTCTTATCTCCTTGTTTTGAAGACAAGCTTCTCTAGTTACTGGCCACCTCTGTCTGTTCTTACAGGCTGTAGCAGTGGTCAGGATGGTGATGTTACTCCCTGCTCTATTCCCTATCTTGAAAGGCAGTAACCTGTTTACATTACTTACTGACAAGCTTTAACCCTTTAGTGCTCTGTAGCCTTGTGCACTGCTGTTTACTAACCTCCTGCACTCACTTGTAGAAGAATTCAGCTTCATCTCCTCATGACATATAATTATAACAGTCTTGGATGCATGGAGAAACGCCTGGGAACCTCACCGGTGTGATATAATGCAAACACGGAAATAAACCAGCATCTACGTAAAGCCAAGCACAGGCTATTAAGTATTCAGGAGGCGGTAAGCATACATTTGAAGTAAAAAGGTACAACTTTCATTAGGCAAAATTTAAAACAAACTTACATAAGAAGTTGCAAGTTATCAGTCCACAGTTTTGATTGGCAACAACTACTCGTAGCGGGACTCGCACTGGATCACGTGGTAGAGACCGACGCATTTCGATATGAATATCCTAATCCCAGTCTGATCTTTGTTGGTGTTGAAGGACCTTTATACTAAATGGGAAGTCACGTGTCCTAATCTCCGATTACATCATAGGCATTTAACTCTATGTTGTCCCACAAACGTATCTATTAAAAACATATATGAATCTAAAAACAAAACTATACATTTGAAACTACCAACAATAACTGACATTAAAAACTGTAATTATATACCGATCGCTTAACCCATGTATATACAACATTGTGACCGTCAAAGGAAAACGAGTTAATATATGCTGTTAAGCTATTTGATCTAAGTTGTATATATTATTTCTCTTTTTATACACGTAATAATTTAACTGACTATATTCCCTCAATAACACTATTTGTATAGGAATGTCAAAATGTAATTATGTTTACAATATGCATATACTTAGTGACAAGAAACATTTAATAGTGACATAATATATCCTGTCTCACATATAAACCCAAAGGTTGTCTGGTTTTCAACATAAAAATCCATTTGGCTTCCTGTCCTAAGAGTTTAGCTCTAAGATCACCTCCTCGTTCTGATGGAAAGACCCTTTCAATTCCCATGAAGTGAAATGATTTGGTATCACCAGCATGTTTTTCAATAAAATGTCGGGACACGGCCGACATATTATTTTGCCAAGTGCTCTTTTTCGCATCTGATAGATGGCGTCTTATGCGTATATTTAATTGATTAGTGGTGCCTCCCACATATTGTATTGAACACATATCACACCAAATCAAATATATCACATTTTTGGTGTTACAATTGATGTATTGCCGTACTGTGTAACTCACTTGAGTGACATAAGAAGTGAAATTGTTACTGACATTCATATGTTGACAAGCAGTGCATATAGAATGTCCACATTTGTATGATCCTTTATATTGTATCCATGTTTTGATTGGTTGTTTAGAACAACTGTAGAGACTAGGAGAAATGATAGAACCGATATTATGTGCCTTTTTCGGAACAAATCTGATTCCTCTACCTATTATATCTCTTAGCTGAAGATGTATATTTAACATCGGAAGGTGTCTTTTGATAATGGACACTACTTTGTGATATTGAGGAGAATACGTAGTACTGAAGGTGGTTCCCTTAAACGTTTTGCTTTGTTTTACTTTCGTTTGATTCTCTAATGAGTTTTTATCTGGGTATTTCTTCCACCTTTTTTATACTACGTTGTAACAAAGGATCAAGATATCCTCATTGTTTAAGTCTGTTAATAGTATGTTCCTGATGTATCCTAAAATCCTGAGCATTACTACAATTCCTTTTAATGCGTATGAGCTCACCTGTGGGGATGTTAATAACCTCATGTTCAGGGTGACATGATGAAGCATGTAATATGGAATTTAATGATGAGGGTTTAATGTATGATTTTACTTGGACCATGTTGTTAGGAGTTCCTATTAGTGTGACATCTAAAAAATTGATGCTCATATGTGCTGTATTGTACGTAAACTTGAGATTCATAGGGTTGTCATTAAGATGCTCAATGAATCTAGGAACATAATTTTGCGGGCCCTCCCATATCAGGAGGAGGTCATCGATATATCTACCGTACCACCTGATATGGGAGGCAAAATTGTTGGTATCGGAAAACAAGTACAGTTCCTTCCACCTCTCCATAAAAATATTGGCGAGAGAGGGGGAAAATTTTGCCCCCATAGAGGCCCCTTTCAATTGTAAAAAGAACTTTTTATTGAAAGAAAAAAAGTTTTGTTTGAGAAGAAACTCAACAGCCATAATAAGAAACTCATTTAATGTAGAATCACAGTGGCTATGTTTTTAAATAAATTTTTGTAGTGCAATCAAAGCCATATCATGGGGCATCGAGGGATATAAGGCTGTCACATCACACATTAGCCAAATATGTATCTGTTCCATAATATCTATGACTTGTTTAGTGTTGCGTAAGAAACCGGGAATCAGTGGTATAAAGGGTTGCAATAGGTGATCTACCCATGCTTCAAGTCTTTCACTGTAAGATCCTATACCACTGACTATCGGTCTAAGAGGCGGAGGAAACACCTCTTTGTGCACCTGACGATATGTATCAGTATCATTAAGCATTTCTAAATTGAGTTTCTCATACAGACCCGAATCCAGGACCACCCCCCCCCCCCCTATCAGCCATTTTAACAGTAATGGATTTGTCTTCTTTAAGATGTTCAAGGGCTTTTGATTCTAAGTTGCTTAAATTATTGACACCCTTTCTTTTTTTAAACGTATTTTCAGCTAATTTAACCAAATCCTGTTCTATCAATTCCTGAAAAGAATCAAGTATTTCAGGACGGGACTGGATGGGGTAAAAGTGGGGATTGGGTATCACATATTTGTCTAAATTGACTGTATCTTTGATTCCTTCCGCTTCTAAAGCTGTTAACTCTGATATAACTCTGAGATCCCTAAACTCTACTGGACCCGTTTTTTCACCATTTGTTCCTCTGATTGGGAACGCTGACTGTTTCTTTCCCTGTGATCAATGGATCTTCTGAAAAATTAACATTGAAAAAATTATTCTGTACTGTTAAAGACCTAGAAAAACGATTGATATCTACCACTGTGTCAAAGACATTAAAAGTGCTTGTAGGAGCGAAATTCAATTCTCGAGAAAGTACTTTGATATCTACTTCAGATAGGAGATGTGCAGACAGATTCAAAACCGGGATGTCCTCTTTCAACGGTTGTAGTTTCCACATCCTCTTCTTGTGTTTACGTCCCACTCTTCTGGGTTTCCTAAAAAAAGGTAGTCCCTCATTTTGAAGAGATCGAGTAATCATCCTTCTATTAGAAGTAGTGGTCTTACTACTCCTACTTCTCCTGCACTCTCTGGATCAGCTAGAAATAGCAGGGCTGATATGCGAATAACTGCTGTACAACCACCCATAGCCCACCCAGGAAGTGAGAGTCTGAAGCTGCTTGTGACTCTGTAACACAAAATGGTGAGACAACCCCTTTAAAGACCCTGTCTGTTGGATAGGTACATACCAACCAATAAACTTTATTTTTTGTGGGGTTTTAAGGGATAGAATGATTTTTAATTCTTAGCACCTAAACTACCGGTAAAACAAATGATCATCTAAGCACCATTCATGAGCCAAATGAACCTTGGTAAGGACACCCAGGAGGTTTGTTTTTATGTAAAAATAATGTAATGTATTTATGTACAATTGTTCTACACTAATGATCAGTCTATAATACAGATTCTTTGGCTAATCCCCCATAATACAATCAGCATCCGAGGAAATTCTAAAGTAAATAACTAGCAAATGATATTTGTTTCTATTTGAACACACAACATAAACACGCTTTTATCCCAGCAAATAAAGGACATCTCTACTCAAATAATAAAAATTCCATGTGCGTATTCCCCTAGTTTGTAGAATACTTTACATGCCCAAAAAACAGTAGTTTGTCCTCTGGATCTACTTTCCCCACTAAAATTTTTTTGAAAAAAAATTTGTAACCAAACCCGACATTTTTGAGTTTTTGGGTAAATACTGTAGGGGGCCCCTCCCCCCTCAAAAATTAAATAAAATTTCGTGTAAAATTCACAGGGGCCAGCTTCTCTCCCCTTTCAATAACCCTTTTTAATCACAGAGCTCAGTTTCCCTCCCTCTATCAAAAAAACCCAAAACAAACAGAGCTCAGTTTCTCTCCTCTTCATATAACCTATAAAACAAGAGCTCAGCTTCTTTTCCTTTCTTCATATAACCCTATATACACAGAGCTCAGTTTTCCCCTTTCCTTTCCCTAAAACCCCGAAAATACCCCAAAAAAGCTCAACTTCCTCCCTCCCATCAATAACCCAATATATCACAGATTAAAAGGGGCCCAATTTTTCCCAAAAATTCTTTTTCGTTCATTTTCCCCGAATTTTCCCTGGGAAAAAAATAACTTGTTCCGAATTACTTCAGGACAAAATCACGTTAAAAAGCAGCTATTTTCCAGCAGCAAAAGAGCCTGAAAGGGTGCTGTAAACGTTGGGGCCATGCTTAAATTTTGCAGGGGAAACCCTTGGTTTGGTCTTCAAAAAAAATTTTTGGTTTTTAGTATAAACACGAAACCAAAAAATTGACTGCCGCCGCTTTTTAAAATTTCGTTTTCACTATAAAATTCCCGGGCAATAAAAGGGCAAAACTGCCCAAAAAAAACCCTTAAGGGGGAATGTAGCCTGAAAAAAGCCCATGGCAGGGGAAAACTGGAAAAAAAAAAAGCGAGGCCCTCAGGGGCAACATAAAGTGACAGAGTGGGGAAAGGTGAGGGTTTTGGCCCAGCCACAGAAAGCATGGGGAAGACAGGGGCACAAGGACATTCTGGAGGTGGCAAAAACGGGAGTAGGCCAAAAGAGTGACACAATGAAAACAGGGGTGGAGGGGCAGCAATCAACAGAAAGCAGCAGAAAGAGGCCCAGACATTTGGAAACAATGACATTCTAAGGGGCAAAAACGGGAGTGGGCCACAGATTTCACAATGACACAGTGTGTGGGTTCACGGCGCAGCCACACCAGCAGCATGAGGCAGACAGGGGCACAATGACAGAGTGTGTGGGTTCCCCGGAAACCCAGCCACAGCACAGCATGAAGTCAGGCAGTGGGCCCAAAGAAAAGAGGGGTAGGTCACGGCAGCAGCCACAGCAGCAGCATAAAGGTCAAAACATTTGGGCACAATAAACAGGTGAAAGGCCCAAGGGAAAGCAGCCACAGCAGCAGCATGGGTAAGACAGGGGCACAATGACACAGTGTGTAGGTCACGGCAGCACCCAAACACGGGCACCCAATGAGGTCAGACAGTGGCACAATAAACAAGGTGTGGTCCCCAAATAAAGCCCAGCAGCAGCAAGAGGTCAGCATTTGGCAAAAATGAAGGTTGGGGGCAAAAGCGCAGTCACAGCACAGCTTTAGGTCAGACAGTGGCACAATAAAAATTCTGGAGGGGGCCAAAAACGGGAATGGGCCCCACAGGTGAGACAATGCCCAACAGTGGGGTTTAGGTCACGGCAGCCCCAAAAGGCAGCAGCAGATTTTCAGACATGCAAAATTGACAGAGTGGTGGGGTTCCGGCATAAAGCCCTTAAACACAGCAAGGGGGCAGACAGGGGCACAATGCAGTTTTTAAGGTCCCAAGCACAGTCACAGCAGCAGCTGGGGGGCAGACAGGGGCCCAAAAAGACTTTCCCTGGGGGGTGGCAAAAACAGGAATAGGCCACAAAGTGAGACAATGACACAGTGTGTGGGTAAACGGCGCAGCCACAGCAGCCCAAAAAGGTTACCCCAGGAAACAATAACACAGTGTGTAGGCCCACGGTAGCACCCAAAAGCACCCAGAAAGAAGTCAAACAGGGGGCACAAGACATTCTGGGGGTTGGAAAAACGGGAAAGTAAGGCCAAAAGAGTGGCACAATTTAAGAGAGGGGAAAGGGAGGGGCGGCAGCAGCATGGGGGTCGGGCAGTGGCACAATGACAGAGTGGGGAGGGGGGTTTGGCAATACCAGTCCCGGGTAAAGATGGTTGGGGGCAGATGGAGAAACAGCAGCAGATGGGGGCCACAGGCGGGTGGGGGAAATCAAATAGTGACTGAGGCTTTTGTTTGAACCCAGCTAAATTTCCTCCCCTTTTTGGGGGGAAGGGCGTCATGGCTATGAAACGTTTGCCTAAGGCATTGGGTGGGGAAAATCCGGGCCCAAATCCACGCCGATTCATCTTGAAAAAGGGTAAAGCCCGTTCCACTTTTTTCCCGTGGACAAGGGGGTACCCCTTTCCGGGGTAACGAGGGCCCCCCCGTCGCCCCGAAAAACCTGCTCGATCCCACACTACGGGGGGGGCCCCAGGACAGCTTCTCAACGAAAACCCCCCTGGGCAAGTTGCGGCCAAAACATCCATTTTTGGCTCCCCGGGAAGTCCAGGGGATCTTCGGGATTTGGGTTTGGCGGGTGCGGGTCCAATAGGCCCCCCAAACCTTTTTGGTTCGGGGGCGGCTCCAGGTCCTGCCCCTCCCTTTGGCTGTTTTGGCGACTGCCCCCCCTAAACTAGGGGGGTAAAAGGAAGCTGCTCATCATGTCTCCAACTTGGGTTACGCGATGGAGCTGGTACTGCTCCAACCCCCCCCCACCTTCTCCGCACCGCAGCTGAAGTACAAAACGCGAAAACCCCCCGCAGCCCGGGTCGGGAGGAGCGACACCCGCACAAGGCCAAACGGCCAACTGACTTTCGGAGGATTTCCCTATAGTATTTTGGGGTTTTTCCTCCCCCTCAATAGCTGGGAAAAAGGCTCCCATTTTTTGGGCCCGGTTTGCAGGGGCCAATAGGGGGGAGAGCCAGAAGCATCCCTCTGCCGGGTGCTGAATATTCGGCTGTCACTAAACCGGGGAAAAACGCAAAGCTTTCGGGCCATCGACAATGACTCCGAGGGGGTCCCTGCCTCCATCTTTCCCCCTGTAACTGCCACGGTTCTTGCGGGGGCATCGCCCCGTCTTTCCCATCTCCATCTACCTCCTCCAAGGGTCCGGTCCCTCCCCCTTTGTCACCTGGTAAAAATCCCCCCAAAAACCCCAACACCAGACAATTTTTCTGCTTTTCCCAATTTTCCTCCTCCTCCTCCTCCATTTCCCGTTTTCCCCCCCGGACTTTTGGGGCGAAAGTAGTCGCCAAAACCCCCATCCCCTTTCCCCGACAGATTTTTCAGCATCTGTTCCAGGACATGAAGCAGTGGAATGACGTTATTCATCCCCTAGTCCTGGCGACGGGCCAAAAAATGGGGCCTCCCCCGAAAAGGCCTCCCAAAAAACGGCAAGGTGTCACGCATGACCCACTTGGGGTTACCAAACAAAGGGTTCCCCAAGGGGGGTAAAATCCCGTCCCCGCCTGGTCAAACAAAAAAAACGGTTTTTTTGGGCCTTTTATGGGTTTATAAAAGTCGGTCCAAAAATTTCAGGCTGGAATTCCAACAGGTGGAAAAAAAACGCATATCAAGTGTGTTGGGGGGGCCCGTTTTTGCCCCCTTTCAACTCGGGGGGGGGGGAGGGTGTTCCTGGCTTTTTTAGGGAAAGGAATTTAAAGTGCATGCACATTTTCCTTTGGGCCCAATTTTTAAATCTTTTTGAAGATCGGGGGAAGACTTCAGGAACCTTTTTACTACCCGATTGAACCCGTGCGCCAAGCAGGGCGCATGGGACCATCCCCCTCGGGGGCAGCGCGGACACCATGTTCCTCCCAAGTCTGTTTTACCAAGGTTCCGATTTTCAGTTGGGCGCGGAGAAAGCCACACTTCATTTCTTTCTGCAATGACGCGGAGGGAGTTTCCCCACCCTGTGGACTTCGTTAGACGAGGGGAACCAGGGGTAGAAAATTTCGTGACACCGCTGTGCCCAAAACATTTGGGATGATTGGGAAAAGTACTTGTGGAAACTGGATGGGGGGTGGGGTGGGGGAGGAGGAGGCGGGCATTGGCGCCGGAGCCACGTTTGACAACGTGGAAGGGGAAAGCCCGTCCCTTCCCGTCCAAGTTTTTGGTGTGCCGGGCCCCTTAAGGGACATTCACCCAGTGGGGGCCCTAAAGGACGAAAATTGGCCCCTGACCGTAGTTTTCAGCTCCAGACGTCCGCCTGGCCCGTGGGACCTTGGAAAAAACCGATAAGCTCAAGGACTTTGGGCCCCCCTCCCTTTTTTACATATTTATTAAGGTGGGCTTTTTAAAATGCCTTTTTTTGGGAAAAAAAAATTTCGGCTTTGGGAAATCTTTCCAAATTTTGGGTCGGACAAGCCATTAGTTTCTCTGAATGGTTTCAGAGTCCCCCCATTTGGGAAAAGGGGGGGACTTTCAAACACCAACCCAACTTGGAAAAAAGAGTTAAAGGTCAGCCCTTTTTGCCCCTTTCGATTTTTGGAAAAGCATACGTTTTTCTCTTTTTCAATCGCCTTTCGCTGAACACGGGTTTGGGTTTCCATGAGTAGCCCAGGAGCAAAAGCCCCCCCCCCCGCCCCCCCCCCCCCCCCCCCCCCCCCCCCCCCAATCTGGACCCGGGAGATTTAAGTCAAAGAAAACAGCTCCTTTTTTGCAGAGGGGGTGGGGGCCTTGACGGCTGCAATTGCATGCGTGCCACTGGGGGCTGCTGGGTGTTTCTGCGGCGGCAGGATGGACCACCACAAACTGAAACCACTTTTCTCCCCAGGCCACCCGGATGGTGACCGCATGTGTTGAGCAGGGGCCCTTGGGCTAACGTTTTGGGCCCCCGGCCACGTTCACTTTCTGGCCCCCCGGGGTTCACATATACCCATATTCGGCCCCCTCCGGGTCTTAGCAAAAACTGCCAAAACCCCCCCGAGTATGGGTTTTCCCCCCCCCGCCAACATTTTCCCCACTGAGTGAAATACGCCGCCTGCCCTCCCCTAAAAGCCCCGTGCCGCTACTTTCTTTGGGCCGCAAAACGGGTTTTTTAACCCCCGGGCCGCTTTGGGTCCCGAAAACCTCACACTGCTGCTTTTCCCTGGCGACTCAAAACGGCCCCAAAAAACGAAAACCCCCTTTCTTTGGCCCGCGCCGCCCGGGCCTTTACGCACAAGCTGGGCGCCCTCTTCTCCTGACGATGAAAAAAAACTCTTGCTTCCCCACCCCCCCAAGTGCGGTCGGGGTACATCATCATCTATTTGTGTTTTTATCGTCACTTGCGTCCTCATCACCGGGGCTTGGATCAGAGGCTGACCCCTCACATAACATGAAAACCCCCCAAAGGCCCCTCCAACATTCCAAAACTTTTTCCGCCTCTGCAAAAAAGCAGGGGGTATTGGCCCCCCAATTTTTTTTCCCCTTTCCAAAGACCTTTTCTGACTGCCCTCCCCCAAATTGTTTTATCCTCCCCTTAAAAGGGGGCCCGGAAACCCCGGGCCCAAAGAAATCTCCCGCTGAGGGAAAACCCGGGTGGGACAGAAAGGGGGGTTGGGGGACAGGTGAGGGCCGCTGACCCCCTCCCGGGGCCCTTTCCAAATAAGGGGGTTTTGTCTGATGTTCCCACCGAACCCCTTGGGGGGGGGTTGTTTAGATGTCATCTGGGAGGAAGTGGAAGACCTATTTTTAAACCCAAACAAGAAAACCCTTTGGGGTTCTTCCCCAAACACGGGCCCCTAAATGACAGGGAGTTTGTGGGGCCCCACCCAAATGGGCCCCTGCTGCGACGTCCCCTTGCTGTGCGCGAACCCCTTTGGGCCCGGAATGTTTGTGCCTCTGCCACTCGCAGGTGAAGACCCCCGCCACCCTCTGTCTGACATAAAATTTTCTAAAAAATTAAAAGAAAAAAAAGAAATTTTTTGAAGAAACTTTTATATGATAAATGCCAAAACCGTGTATTAACTTTCCAAAAGAACCCACTAAGAAGCTTGGGGAACCCTTGGAATAAATTGCGCTCCACTCCAAATGGGCAGGAAAAATTGACATTTTATTTGCCGTATCAAAAACTCCTGTGTATTTTACTGACTATATAAAAGCACAAACCTACGCTGTAATTATGCCTTACGGATATTGAATTATGCACAAGAAATTCTTCGTTCTGTGGCGGTGAAAAAAAAGTTTTCTTTACAATACAACTACAGAACACGCTAATTTACCCCCTGGATGTAAATTGCACAACCAAAACAATTGAGCAACCGACAAACGTTACTAGCTTTGTACGTGTAACAATGCTGTTTTCTATGGCTACACAAGCAAGTAGAAAAAAAATTAATTTAACTACGCATTGCTGATACTACTGTACAGGAAAATTGTAATTTTTGGCGGTGAAAAGACATATTAATTTTTGTTGACCACAGCAAAAAAGAAAAACAACGCGCTAATTTAACCCCTTGGATGTTAAATTGTTGCAAAAAGAATTGAGCAGACCACAAACTACTGCTACGCTTTGTAGCGTGTTACAATGCGTGTTTTCCACGCTACACAACAAGAGCAAAAATTTCTAATTTGCAACCTATCACTTGTGAATTATGCTACAAGGAAAATTGAAATTTTTGGCGTGAAAAAGACAGTTTTAGTATTTGATCACCACAGCAGAAAAACTCACGCTTATTTATAACCCTGATGTTTAAATTGCGCAAAGAATTTGAGCCAGCCACAAACAACTACTTTGTATCAGATTGTTGTACAATTGCGTGTTTTCTACCAACACTAATCCAGAGAAAAAAATTGTAATTAGCCTTCACTTGTGATTATGTTACAAGAAAAAATTGAGTAAATTTGGGCCGTGAAACTAGACGAGGTTTCTTGGATTCAACCACAGCAGCAGAACTCACTCGGTAATTAACCCTCTGGAATGTAAATTGGCGCAGAAGAATTTAAGCAGTCCACAAACTACTAGCTTTTTAGCGTGTTACAATTGCGTGTTTTTTCTATGCTACACAACAAGATAAAAAATTGTAATTATCTTTCGCTGTGAAATACTGATACATGAAAATTTAATTTTCTGGCGGTGAAAAAGACGGATTCTTGTAGTCACCACAGCATCAGAACAACGCTTAATTAACCCCTGGAATGTAAATTGTGCTAAAGAATTGAGCATTCCACAAACTACTAGCTTTGTATCTTGTTACAATTCGAGATTCTACTCTACACAACAAGAAAAAATTGTAATAACCTTCGCTTGTGATTTATGCTACAGGAAAAAATTGTAATTTTTGAGCAGGTGAAAAAGACGGTTATTTTTGTCACCAACAGCAGAATAACAACGCTTAATTAACCCCTATGTACCATTGTCAAAACCAATTGAGCAAGGCCCACAAACAACGAAGCTTTGTAGCTGTTACAATGGCGTGGTTTTCTACGCTATACACAACAAGAGAAAAAATGTAATTAACTTGCCCGCTTGTGAATTATGGTACATTTGAAAATTGAAATTTTAGGTGTGAAAAAAAAAAAAAAGAAAAAACGGTTATTTTTGTTACCACAGCAAAAAACAACGCTTAATTAACCCCTGTATTTTAAATTAGTGCAAAAGAATTGAGCATGCCACAAACAACTAGCTTTGTAGCATGTTAACAATTAACGTGCGTGTTTTCTGAACGCTACATCAACTCTAAGAGAAAAATTTTAATTACCTCGTGCTTGTAAATTAATGCACAGGAAAATTTTATTTTTTGAGCTTTGAAAAAAGACGGTTTACTTGGAGTCCCCACAGCCGAAAAACCAAACCTTAATTATACCCCATTGAGTAAATCTGCTGCAAAAGAATTGAGCAGAACCCTAAAAATGAAGTGGTATTTGTAATGTAAATAACGCTGTTTGCTTAAAAGAATACAACATGAGAACTGAACTTAGATTCCGCCCTTGGATATTCAATGTGCTGTGAGCAGATAGGATTTAAATGTATATGCAGCAGCAGTGGACGCACACTGGACTTCAGATCCAATACCCCAAAAAATCAGAAATAGAACATTAAGAGAAGCAGTCTCTGAGACAAGCTGAGACACCCCACAAAAATCGCTGTATAAAAAATCAGTTCTTCAGTAACAATCACCCGGGCGGCAGCACCTTCCCTGATCATAACCGTCAGAGGAGTGATGAGCTGCCAGCGTCGCGCCCGGACCTTATATAGTGCGGTTTGACGTCACAGAATCCCGCCGGTCTCTGATTGGCTTCCATCTCTGCACATGTCAAGCAGGCTATGCCCTTCTTCCTCCCAGATGTTTTTGCCCCATGTAACGCCAGTGGGTCGCAGCCATTTTATCAATCAAAAGCACACTTCATTCACCCGAAGTACCCCAAACTTCGACTTCGTTCAGAACCGAAGTTTTCCTGAAAATCTAAATGAATTCCACTTCGTTAGAATCAATTCGCCCATCTCTAATCACAGAGGTCAGCTTCTCTCCCTCTATCATATAACCCTATATATCACAGAGCTCTGCTTCTCTCCTCTATCATATAACCCTATATATCACAGAGCTCAGCTTCTCTCCTCTATCACAATAACTCTATATACACAGAGCTCAGCTTCTCCTCTATCAATAACCCTAAAATATCAAAAGAGCTCAGCTTTCTCCTCTATCAATAACCTATATATCACAGAGCTCAGCTTCTCTCCTCTATCATATAACCCTATATATCACAGAGCTCAGCTCCTCTCCTCTATCATATAGCCCTATATATCACAGAGCTCAGCTTCTCTCCTCTATCATATAACGCTATATATAACAGAGCTCAGCTTCTCTCCCTCTACCATGTAACCCTATTTATTACAGAGCTCAGCTTCTCTCCTCTATCATATAACCCTATATATCACAGAGTCCAGCTCCTCTCCTCTATCATATAACCCTAATATATCACAAGATCCAGCTCCTCTCCTCAAACAAAAGCCCTATATATCACAGAGCTCAGCTTTCTCTTCCCATCATTAACCTAATATATAACGGCTCAAAAACTTCCTATCCCTCCTCACCATGTAACCCTATTTATTACAGAGCTCAGCTTTCTCTCCTCTATCATTATAAACCCTATATATCTCAGAGCTCAGCTACTCTCCTCTATCATATAACCCTATATAATCACAGAGCTCCCGCTTCTCTCCCTCAGACATTTACCCTATATATCACCAGAGCTCACTTTTCCTTTCCCCCCTATCATGTAACCCTATTTATCACAGAGCTCAGCTTCTCTCCTCTATCATATAACCCTATATATCTCAGAGCTCAGCTTCTCTCCTCTATCATATAACCCTATTTATCACAGAGCTCAGCATTTCTCCCTGTATCACATCTTGCTCTCAGATGAGGTAGCTAGGGCCATCTTCGTAATTGGGCATACTAGGCAGTTTTCTGGATGCCCATAGGCATGTTTTCTTAGACCATGCAAACAGTTAAACACTGTTGTGGATCAGGGAGCCATTGGTTCCCTTCCCTTTCAATTAGTATTATAGGCTGTACAGTAGGCTGCCTACAAGACGTCAGTGGGATGTCCAAATGTAGGCTGCACGATGGCCCGGGTGGGAGCATAAATCATCTGACGGGCTCCCTTTAGGTATCCCTGGACATTTTTTCTCTACTGCCTTATAACTCTTTTTTTCTGTCCATATCGATTTATTTTTAAATGGTCAAGTCTAAGCCTTCTGTGCCTAAACAGTCGTTAAAATATCCAATGATAACCCATATTCATAACTTGGGGGAAATAAAAATATGTTTTGAAATAAAAATATAATAGAAAATACAAATATAAAATAAATATTGTTATTTTCTTAGACCACCCTGACATAAATCTTTGATAAATAAGCTGAAATGATTTGCAGGCAATGTATTTCAATATTCACAAACTATTTTCACTGCAAAACTTTTTTTTTTCAGATTCCTGTTGTTGTTTTGAAGCCCTGGGACAAAGTCACTGCAGATGCTGAACTGTGGTAAACCATATAGTATGAACTCTATGAAGTAAAGATTTAAATATAATAGGGAAGAAATAATAATAAGAATACTATAAACCAAAAAATGGTATCTAACTTTTTCTTAGGGTTTCTGCATCCTACTATACTAAAGCTTTATACAACCCCTCATTTATTTTAGTTCCCCTTTTGAAAAAAAAAAATAATTAAAAACATGAGAAACACATTTTTACATGTTTTACCATTTTCCTTCATATCTTTTCTTTTCTTTTTTTTTTTTTAAAGCTAAAGCAAAAATTGCATTAAAATAAAGCCATATATATCACAGAAAAAAAGGCAAAGCCTGGTCAGGAAATGGTTAAAGAAGGGTAATTTCAAAATACAGCACTATATGGATATACCATATAGCAGCACACTGAATGGTACCACAGCTCCACTGCAACTCCATGTTCCCCATACAGAATTATTGTCTGCTAAAATATGTGGGTCTGATTATGACTCTATAGAAATAATAATAATAATAATAATAATAATAATAATAAAAAAAATTTAATAATAATTAAAAGATGGGCGAATCGATTCAAACAAAAAGTGGAATTCGTTTGGGAATTTCAGGAAAACCGGTTGGGAACAAGCCCGAACTTTGGGGTACTTGGGGTTAAACGAAGGGGTGCTTTTGTTTGAAAAAAATGGCGGGCGGGGCCATGGCGCTACAGGGGGCCCAAAGCACTTAAAGAGGAAGAAGGGCAACCCTGCATGAATTTTCAAGATGAAGCCAATCAAAAAACCGGGGGGGATTCTGTGATGTAAACCGCACTATAAAAGGGCCCCGGGCGCGAAGGCCGGGAGCTCAAACCCCTTTCCCCTGTGCTAAACCCAGGGGAAGGGTGCTAACCGGGGTGATAGCTTTTAAAACTGAAAAAATTGGGTTTTTTTTATAGCGATTTCTGTGGGGTGTCTCCCTTGCCCTCAGAGCCCTGTTTTTTAAAATTCTATTTTCTAATTTTTTGGGGTTTTGGGATCAAAAATTTCCAGGGTGGGTCCACTCCCATAAACATTCAATATCCAATTGGGATCTAATCAAGATCCTTTTGTATTCATTTAACCCCTTAACGCCCCCTTGGGGCGTACCCGTATGTCCCGGGCCGCAAAGGGGGGCTTTGCGGGGGGGATCGCCCCGCGTCCCCCCCGCACAGCCGCTGGGGTGTTAGGGGCAAAATCGTCTGCCCCAACCACCCCCGGCGAAACACGCCGGGGGGGGGCCTCCGCCCGTGGCGCTTTTTTAAAAACCCATCAGGCGCCGCGGCAAAGATGGCCCGGCTTTTCTGAATTAACGCCGTTCGGTGCCGCGCACCGATGGGTCCCGGTGTTGGGATAAGGGCTATGCTGCTCCGTCAATCCCCGGGCTTTGTGGTGGGGACCCTTTGGGGAAAGGCTCCCGCCCACTTTACCCGGGCCCGGGTTTTGCCCCCCTTCCGTCCGCAACAGGAAGTGGGGAAACCGCCAAAACTTTTACCCAAAAATGAAATTTCCCTATGCAATGCATTGGTTGTATTAACAATCGCCCCCCAAACTAGTGGTCAAGAAACCAAAAGGGGGGCCTCAATGTTACAGTAAAAAAAATAAATAAATAAAGTTTTAAATTTAAAAAAAAAAAAAAGTTTTAAAAAAGTTCAAATCCCCCCCCCTTTTCCCCATTTTAAATAAAATCATTAAAAAAAAAAAAAAAAGTTACACATATTTTGGTATCGCCCGCTCCGAAAAAGTCCCCAAATTTTAAAAATATAACTTTTTTATCCAGTATGCTGGAAAAACCGTAGAAGAAAAAAATCAAAAAAGCCAAAAATTTCGTTTTTTGGTTTAATTTTAAAGGGCACACAAAAAAAGGAAAAAAAAATGATCAAAAAAATCGCATGCATTCCCAAACCCGCTAGCAATAAAAAGTTCACTTCAGCCCCCAAAAAAATTCCCCCTCATGACGTCCGTAGGGGTTAGTAAAAAAAGTTAAATTGGGCCCCACAAAATTGGGGCCGTGGCGCAAATTTCAAAAAAAGAAAAAAGTTTGGAATTTTTTTTACGGTACCAAAACAAAAAGGAAACCCTACATGTTTGGTATTTCCCAATGCGTTACAAAAATGTAGAATCAGATAACACCCTTTTTTTACCCAAGATTTTAACACCGTAAAAGCAAAAAACCCCCCCAAACATGGCCGAAAATAATTTTTTTTTAAAAAATTTTTCCCAAATTGGGAAATTTTTTTTCGGTTTCCCAGTAAAATTCTGTAGTATAGTGAAAAACACCCTTAGGGAAAATACAAACTTGGGTTTCCCCAAATAAAAGCCCTCATTGTCTATGAAAGGGGAAAAAAAAAAGAAAGTTTTTGGCTTTTTAGAAGGGAGGAGGGAAAAACGAACCGGGGTCAAACCAAAAAAAAAAAAGCCGGGTCCCTTTAAGGGGGTTTAAAAAAAGCGTTTTTTACAATACAAAATTTCCCCTTCCCCCTTTTTGGCTGCTCAATTTTATTGCGCATTTTACATCCAGGGGTTAATTAAGCTTGTTTTGCGGGTGTGCTGACCCCAAGAAAACCGTCTTTTTCAACGCCAAAAATATATAATTTTTCCTGTAGCCTAATTCACAAGCAAGGTTAATTACAACTGTATCTCTTGTTGTGTGGCGTAGAAAACACGCAATTGTAAACACACTACAAAGCTACTATTTTGTGGGCCAATTCTTTGGTGCAATTTACATCCAGGGGTTAATTAAGCGTTGTTCTGCGGGTGTGCTGACAAAATTTAAACCGTCTTTTTCAACGCCAAAATATATACTTTTTTCCTGTAGCCTAATTCATTCCAAGGGTTTAAATTTAAAGGCTGTTTGTGCTTTTTACTTTTAGTAAAACCCCACAGTGTTTTAAACAAAATACAAGAAATTTTTCTGGCCATTTTGTTGGAGCGCAATTTATACCCAAAGGGGGTCCCAAAGCTTGTTACTGGGTTCATTTGGGAGTCAAAAACAGGGTGTGTATTATCATATACACATAATCATCATCAAAACAGTGTCTGTACATTTTAGAACAAACAGTATGTCAGACAGAGAGGTTGCAGGCTCTGCACCTGCGAGTGGCAGTTTGGGACAAACATTCCTGGAACAGGCCCAGGTCGCAGCACAAGCAAGGGGACGTCGCAGCAGGGGTCACTCGGTGAGGCCACAACTGCCGCTGTCAACTAGCGGCAGTGTGTTGTTCAAACAACCAAAGGGTTCTTGATTGGTTGACTAGGTCATCCACTTCCTCCCCGATGACATCTGACAACCCCAGCCACGAGTCGGTGGGAACCTCAGACACACCCCTGAGTTGGCATGGCCCGGGAGGGGGTCAGTGGCCCGCACCTGTCCTCAGCCCCCCTCTTTCCCCCCGGGTTTCCCCTACCCAGAGATCTATATTGGTTGGGCTCGCCCCCACTATTAGCAGGATGAACAATTTGAGGGGGGGCAGTAGCAGCTACTTGGCAGCGAAGAAAGGGGGCCAATATCGCCTGCTTCTTGCGTAGGCGGCAAAGAAGTGGGGAGAGTGGCATGGGGGGGTCATGTTGTGAGAGGTCACCCTCGGCATACCAAGACCGGGATGAGGACAGCGTGATGATGAAAACAAATAATGATGATGAAAGCCGACCGCACTTGGGGGAGCCGGGTGGGGCAGGGTTCATCATCGAAGGAGAAGAGGGCGTCAGCTTGGCTCAGGCAGCAGCGCGCCACAAAGGGGGTCGTGTGGCCCCGGATCAGCAGGATAGCGCGTGTGAGGTCAGGACAAGCGGCCAGGGGTAAAAAAACCCCTTCGCAGGTCCAAAAAAGTGCAGCACGTTGTAATTTAACCTTTCTTGTTATGGTTACAGGAAAAATGTTATATTTTGGCGTTAAAAAAGAGGGTTTTTTTTTCAGCACACCACAAAACAACGCTTTTTAACCCCTGGATGTAAATTTGGGCCCCAAAAGAATTGAGCAACCACAAATACGAGTTTTTGTAGGGTTACAATTGCGTGTTTTCTACGCCACACAACAAAGATACGTTAAAATTTAACCTTTGTTTTGGAATTAGGCTACGGGAAAAAAATTATATATTTTGGGGTTAAAAAAAAGACGGTTTTTTGGGGGCAGCACACCCAGAAAAACAACGTTTAAAATTAAACCCTGGATGAATTGGCAATAGAATTTAGCAGCCAAAAATTAATGGGATTTGTATTGTAAAAAAAAAAGCTGTTTCTTTAAATGAATACAACAGGAATGGCTTAGTCCCCCTTGGGTATTGAATGTATATGCACTGCAGGGGCACCATGGGTTTAGATCCAATACCCCAAAAAAAAAAGAAATAGAACATTAAGAAAACAGTCTTGGACACTGAGAACCCACAGAAATCGCTATTAAAATCAAATTTTCAGTAAAAGGGTTCAGCCGGGCAACTTCCCTGATGAGACAGGAGAAATATGAGCTCCCCGGGGCGCGCCCGGATTATATAGTGCGGTGACGTCCAGAATCCCCCCGGGGCTCTGATTGGCTTCACCCTGCACCTGTCTGCAGGCTATGCCCTTCTTCCACCCAGAGTCTTTTGCCCCATGTAGGCCATGTGTACAGCCCTTTTATCAAACAAAAGCACACTTTTGTTCCCCGAATACCCCAAAGTTTACTTCGTTCTGAACGAAGTTTTCCCCGAATTCAAAAGAATTTTCCACTTCGTTAGAATCGATTCGCCCATCTCTAACCATAACTATGAATAATACATGGATATGTAAAAATCTCATGTTATATTCATTTTCCCCTAAAGCTGCCCCCATTCAATCCGTTCTATAACCAAGGCAGATCCTGTGGGTAGCCTCACAACAGTTCTTGACCAATGCTATTGTGAAGGAGATGAAACATAATTTTCTTATAGCTTGAAGAACATTCTGCACACTGGTCCCGGCAGCTTATTAATTCTCAGATATTTTGTATCGAGTGGTCAGAGGGCAGAAGAACTCTCTCATTCTCGAAGGAGAAGGCTGATTTGAAAACAGATGAGAAGACTACTCAAGAAAAGGTCTTTTGCCCCTCAACCACTCAAAAAACTCTAGAATTAATTGACTTGAAATCAAACGACTAATCTAGTATCACTTTAGCACCCAATGGCAATGTATTGATTGTTATGTAGTATCTGCCTGCAAGCTTCTTTTGAGCACTCTGGCAGGTAATATATCTTAACATGTAGGTTGCATTACGGAACTGTGGAAAACGACTGTGATAAAGATTGCACATCTTTAAACCGTCCCCGTAAAAAGTTTCCTGCTATTGGGTACATTGACCTTACATTCAAAAATTGATTTCAGGTTAGTTTTAACAGTGATCCAAGAGATAGTAGGATCATTTGCAGAGCTTAACACTGTACTGGGCTAATTGCTGGAGTGAAGGATTCATGATAGTTTACTGGTCTGTCAGTTTAACTTCTATTACCTCATTTCTTTTAAATTGGGTTTAAACATAGTTTTGTAGTGTAGGATGGCTCAGTGGTTAGCCTTGTTGCCTTCTAGCTCTGGGGTCCGGAGTTCTAATCCCAAAAAAGACAACATCCATAAGGACATTGTATGTTCTCCCCATGTTTGTCTGATTTTTCCACTGGGTACTCCAGTTTCCCCCACACTCTAAAACACATACTGATAGTTTAATCTGGAAATAGACTGTGGGAACCAATGTGAATAATAATCTCTGTACAGTGCTATGAAATATTCTATACCCTTCATCCGGTGTCGGACTGAGGTGCCTAGGGCCCACATGTGTTGTTGACTTTAGAAGCCCACTTGTTGAGTTGTTTTGAGCCCACCCTACAGGTACTGTAAATTATTGAATATGCCTTCCATATCCTGCCTCTTGCTTTTTGCCTTTCTTTCTCTGTTTTTCTGCCTCTCCTGAGGGGGCCCGCTGGGGTTTCCCCTGATTGTCAGTGGCTTGAGGAAAGCATTTAAATTTTATTCCTCAAAACATTGCCTGAAGATAACTCTCCACAGAACACTGCCCCTCTTTAATGAGAATAAATACCCCCCTCCTCGCGCTGCATCTAAGAGATCCCTCTACCCTGCTCTGTACAGACATGGAGTAATAACCCCAAGACAGAGGTCTGTCTATACATGGTTGACTCTTACTTTTGGAGGAGACTCTGGTTTAGTTAATACAAGACTGTTTTATGCCTTACAGAGGAGAGCATATTTGTTCCTTCTGGCACAGTACCAGAAGATAAGTCTTCATACACCACTGGATCACTGGAATACTGAGTCAGAATCAGTAACCTTTCCCTCCAAGCAGCATCTAAAGCATACATCTAGTTGACCTGAACCTTGCTTTGTACTAACAGGAGGCAACAACTCCAATGTTGCTGTCTACACATGGGTAATTTTTACCATAGGAGGAGATTCAGATTTGGCTAGAATAAGATTCTAGTTTTCTAATAGCTTGAATCCAGCAATCTTGCTCACAAAGTATTAAAGCATGTATTTATTTAATTTCCCCACCCCCCCCCCCAACCCCCCCCCCCCCCCCCCCCTCCCCCCCCCCCCCCCCCCCCCCACACCCCCCCCCCCCCCCCCCCCCCCCTTTATTAAAAATACGACAATATAAAAATACCTCATGTTGATGCTTTTCACACAATATAAAGCAAAGAATAACCAATAAAAAACATAGAAGCTCATTGATTTCAATAAGCGATGTTGTTTAACTATATTTTCATGTGTATTGGGATTTCCAAGCTATCTGGACTGGAAGTTGTCAACAGCACTACCTATGGACATAATCCACAACTCTTGATGTCACCCAGAAGGGTTCGGTCATTTGTCTCTTGCTAAACGAGCCAGCATCAGTTGTATTCAGGCATGGACTGGCCCCCAGGTGAGCAAAGGAAACCCTTATGAGGCCACTGGTCTGGTGGGCTCCTGGACGTGGCAGGCCTAGGACTGCTTTTAAGAGAGAAAGCAGAAAGCAATAGACATGTGCAGTTATGTACAGCAGCAGTAGAGTGAACTTTACTGGTGGGCCCCATGAATTACCTCCACTGGTGAGCCCCAAGAATCAACTCCACTGGTGGGCCAAAGCACGCCAGTCCGACACTGGTTGTATCCACCCACTAAGGGAATGAGAAGCAATGATTTCTCATTAATGAGCATATCCATGGCAACCAGTAAACAGAGAGCCAGGAGTACTTACATATGCCAATGTTCCGCACTTGCCAAAGCAAATAGGAGACACCCCAAGATTATGACCCACAAAACTGAGAGACACCAAGAGATAGTCAAGGGGTATTTTCCCAGAAAGTGATGGAGAGACATTTAACCATCACTGAACCTTAAGAGAACCATACACCATATGCAGAATAGCCAAAAGCACTAATGCATATAAAAGCAGAAACAAAAATAAACACAATTATATGATAGGACACAAATCACTGCACGCACATATCTAACAGTGGAACAAAGTCACATTTCTTAAATTGAGACCATCTGGAAATATAGGGCGATATATAAGAACGGGGCTGTGCCAATTTTTTTTACATATCTTACACCAAAAAGAACCTGTCATAGCCCTATTCTATAGATGTATGAACAGCCGTACGCTAAAACTTACACCAGGCAAGGCACTTTTGAATGCGCCAAATCTGTGCTATCCGCCAAAGATATGTTGTGCTATGAGCCAAAGATGTTCTTTGCTATGCTCTAAAGATATGCTATGCAAGGCATACCCCACACCAGATTTCTGAACCCACGTACAACAGGTTCATACATACTGTTGCATTCTACAATTCTCAATTTAGAACTGGAGTGCCAGCGTCAAGTTTCATACATGTCAAGTGTCTAAAGCTGTGATCCAGAAAGCTTCTCTATCTTGCAATCGAGATCCTAGATTGCCACCTCTTTTATTAAACATGATTTTTTTCTATGGCAAACAATTCAAAAGATTTTGTTTTAGGGTATGTTCACATGGTGTGTTGGATCCATTTTTGGATCCATTTTGGATCCGAAAAACACAGACAGGGGTACAGACAGGGCAATCTGCCACAAAGACCGGGATCGTCGAACATTTTTTTGTTTACCTGGGGCCCGTGTTCGACATATCGCGGATCGGGTTGACAGATTGCTGGGTGGGGCTGGTGAGAATCCAGCTGTCATGGTACACATTTGGGTACCAATGACCAAAGTTAGAGGTAGGTGGAGCGGAATGTCCTTAAAAATGATTTCAGGGACTTAGGCAAAAAGCCTAAGGCAAGGACCTCCAGGGTAATATTTTAAGAAATATTACCTGTTCCAAGGGCCACACAAAAGAGAGGCAGAGGGAATTAGAGAGGTGATAAGTGGCTCAAAAATTGGGGTGTAGGAAAGAGATTTGGATTTTTGGAGAACTCGGGCTGACTTCTGCTTGGCTACAGACTCTATGCTAGGGACTGGGCGTACTAAAGGGAGGGGGGCAGCTGTATGGGGGGACAACCTGGCCAGGAAGGTGGAGGAATACTTAAACTAGGGACGGGGGGGAGGGTATACTACACATATAGCCGTGCAAGGATAGTGAAGATAGAGAATGGGAATTAGTAATAAATCAGGGGGTGGAGTGGAGGGAGGGGTGTAGCAATAGTTAAAAAAAGATCAGGGAGCAGGTATAAAAATGAAAAATCTCTAAATGCATGCAGATCCAATGCCAGGATGTCTGACCAACAAATAAAGAACCTAGAATTACTAATAGCTGAAGAAAAATATGACATAGGTGGGGATAAACTGTGACACGGCAGGACGAGAGAGCTCGACTGGTGGTTACTTACAGGGTTTACCGTCTATTTAGAAGGGATCGTAAAGACGGAAGGGGGGAGGTGTCTGTTCTCTAGTGTAAAAATCCTGTCTGACGACAACACTGCGGGGAAGATATACGCGTACTGGTAATGGAACAGGTGGATTCTTATGGGGTAAATATTCATGGGAGTAACAATAACAATTAATAATCAACTAGGGTTGCTATAGGGCCCCCATATATAACCAGAACCCATGGACAGATGTCACTCCTCAGGCAAATAGATGGAGGCGCAATCAGAATGAGGTTATTATTATGGGCGGAACTAAACTATCAGACATCAAATTTGGAATTGAAACCTGTAGCTCTCATAAAGAGAAACTAGGTTTTGTCTACTAATGATAATTTCCTTTGCCAAATGGTGCAAAACCGACTAGAAGGAAAGGCACCTTCTAGACTTAATATTGACTAATAGACCATGACAGAGTAACAAGGTTCATGGTGGAGGGCACATAGGCAATAGGGACCATCAATATAATAAATTTCCGTTTATCCTTCAACTAGAGTTTTTTCGTCAAGGCGCCACAAAAAAACTGAATTTTAGGAAGGCTAATTTTATTATGTCTTAGGATGGCCCCTAAAGACGTATTGATCGGGACAATGTGTTTGAAATATGGCAGAACAATTAATAAATGGGAATTTAAAAAACATCCTAGGCTACCATTGTGAGAGGTACATACCTTATGGTTATAAAAACAATTAGAAACAGGAAAAACCCAATGTGGATCAACAGGGATGTATAGAGGCAATAAAACAAAAGCAAACGCGTTTCACCTACATAAAACGGGGGTAGTGAATAGGACTTAAGAAGCTATAAGAATAACAAATAAAGAGTGTAGAATAAAGAAAAGGAAGGCAAGCTAGGAGGACGGAAAGACATATCGCTATAGAAAGTTAAAACTAACCCCAAAATATTTTTTAACATTTTAATAGTAAAAAAATTAATCACAGAAAAATGTTGGCCTTTAAAAAATACGAGGGAGAGATAGAAGAAGGGCGATGAGAAAAAAGCAAACCTATTAAAAACACTTTTTTTTCCACTGTATTTACCGAGGAGGATGAGCTTCCTAGTTGAACAGAGGGATGAGGGTAAACTCCATCTTAAAGTTTCTTGTCTAACCCAGGAAGAAGTGCAGCTCCGTCTTAAGAGTTAACATATGACAAATCCCCAGGTCCAGATGGATACATCACACTGTCCCTAAGGGAGTTAAGTGATGTCTTAGATAGGACCCATATTCATTTATATTTATGGACTGTCTAATTACGGGGATATGTCTCAAAGGGATTGCGCATAAAACAAATGTGGGGCCAATATTCAAAAAGGGTCAAAAAGTGATCCAAGAAATACTATAGGCCGTAAGTTTGACCAGTCTGTTGTAGGTAATAATGTTTGAAGGTTTTTTCAGGAGATGCTATCTGGAGTATCTCTACTGAAAATAAATGTATAACGCCGATCCCAAGCATGGGTTTATGAAGGATCGCGTCTGTCAGAATAATATCATCAGCTTCTATGAGGAAGTCAGTGCTTAGACTGGATCGGGGTGAGCCACTGGATGTCATATACTTAGATTATTATAAAGCATTTGTTACGGGACACATAAAAAGTTGTAATAAAATGAGAATGCTTGGACTGGGGGAAATGTGTGCAAGTGGGTAAGCACTGGCTCACTGATACGAAAACAATAGGGTAGTATTAACGGGTTCCCCCCCCCCCCCCCCCCCACATACTCAGAACCCGCCCCCCCCCACCACACCCCCCCCCCCCGGTTTGCTGTTACTTGTGGTCGGTCCACAAGGGTCAGTATTGGGCCCTATCTCTTCAAAATTTTCATTAATGATCTTACACAGGGATCACACAGTAGAATATCGATCTTTGCAGACGTTTCTCAAAGCTCTGTAAAGTAATCACAACAATAGAGGATATAATTGTGTTATTACAAAGGGATCTGGATAAGTTGGGGGCCTGGGCAGGGACATGGCTACCATGAGGTTTAACACAGATAAATGCAAAGGTTTGCACATGGGGAGGAGAAAACCATTTTTAAAACCCCATGATTTACATGTTAAATGGAAAAAGGATGGGTAAAGTGACATCGAGAAGACTTTGGAATCCTGGTGGAGACAGTAAACTTAATTGTGCAGCAGTGTACGACAGCAGCAGCCAAGCATTAGTATCATGGGGTGCTTTAAAAGGGGCATAGGAGGGCACTTGATGAGAACATTCATTCTCCCATTATACAAGTCATGGTTAGACCACACATGGATATTGTGTACAGTTTTGGGCACCAGTGCACAGGAACAGACATTGTAGCGCTTGAAACGGTACAAAGGCGGGCAACAAAAATAATAAAAGGAATGGGTGGGACTACAATACGCAGAAAGATCTGCAAGATTGGGGTATTTTTAGTTTTAGGAAAAGACGGCTTCGGGGGGACATAATAAATATGTTTAAATACATCAAAGGTAAATACAGAGATCTCTCCAAGATTTATTTATACCCAGGGCTGTATCTCGACAAGGGGGCATCCTCTACGTTTGAGGAACGAAGTTTCTACATAAACATAGAAGGGATTCTTTACTGTAGAGCAGTGAGACTTGTGGAATTCTCTGCCAGAGGAAATTGTCATGGTGAATTCACTGACAGAGTTCAAAAAGGGTTTGGATGATTATGGAGCATAATAATATAACAAGTTATAGTGACAAGGATTCAGGAGGGGGGTCATCTGATCCAGGGATTTTCGATTTGCCCAGATTGGAGTCGGGAAGGAATTTTTCCTAAATGAGGACAATTGGCTTCTAACTCATTGGCGGTTTTTGGCATTCCTCTGGATCAACACCTTAGTACAACAGGCTGAACTGGATGGACGTCTCGTCTTTTTTCGGCCTTACAAACTATGAAACTATAAAACTATGTGTAAATCACATCCAACACTCATCCAACATGCAGCTGCGTGTTTGGATACGTCTTGTCTGTAGCAGAAACACACCCTATAGTTTTAAACAGGGCGTCTGCTGCATCTTTCACATCAAGAATTGGACATGACAATTCTTTGAGAATCGAAAGACGTATCAGAAAGACGCATGTAAAACACATCAGCGATCACTCATTTGAAAGCAATATAAATCACACTGCACATTGTTAGATGCTTGTTTCGGTCCATTTAGGGATCAAAACACGAATTCAAAAACAGATCTAAAATTGGATCCAACACGACGTGTGAACATAACCTTAGAGTAATGATGATGAATAAAATGTTCTGTCACATTCAAAATACTAAGTGTGCCTGGATCTTGTATATTGTTGAGATGTTCCATAATCCAAGTTTTGAATTTGCTCAATGTACAGTCCAGGCATTTTAAGTTGCACATCATACAGCAAATTAGGTAAACCGCATGAGTGCTGCTACAAATAGTTTTCTGCCTTCTGGAGGAATATTTTTCCCTATAGAAGATATGTTTCCATAAACCACAACTACTTAACCTAGGTCTAAGGGGTTCCTTAGCCAACTAGTAAACTGCTCTGTATTAACAAGGGACATGGACGGCAAAACAGCAGTCTACTGACAGATGAGTCATGCTTTCAGGTGGAAAATGAACATTTCAATGCGAAGAGGGACGGGCTTTTCTCCGCAAACCGCGGAGAAAAGCCGTCCCCTGCTGCTGTGTACACGGCCCCAAAACAGAGCAAATACCGGTCGGATAATTCGACCACTATTTGCCTTGTACCATGGGGACATGCCCTTATGGAGGAGACTCCCATATGACTAGAATGAGATAGTCTTCTTACTCTTGGAGAAGAAAAAATTTGAATCGTTTTTATTGCTTATTGGCACTGCCTGAAAATAAGTCTCCATAACCTACTTGATCTCTTCCCTGAAAATCAGAACCCCTCTTACTTTAAGTTATATTTTAGGCATCTCTTTAGCCAACCAGTACATTCTGTACCATCAAACCAGTTGTAGGTCACACTGCTACCAATGCCTGCAGCCACAGATGTGCCCACATACCTTTTGACTGTGCTATGTGGTGTCTCAGCTTCCCAATTTAATGGCTTGTTGGTCTTGCAACTTCCTCCTTAGGTTGTCCACATTCATCCTTCTTGTTTTATTTTAAGAACCAGTGTGCCATTTAGCTTTCCCAGGCTATGGCTTGTTGCCCTATCCTGCTTAAAGGGCACCTCCCCCTCGGCTTGCTGCCAGTTCATTGATGTGCTACCTAGTACATTGATTATGTTCTTGTTTGTGAATTCTGGTGTTTGACCTTGGCTCATCTCCATAACCTTCCTTTTTTTCTGCTGCCTATCCTGACTTTCAGCCTGTCTCCTGTTTATGAAAGTACTCCACCTGCCCTGACCTTCCTCTTGTGACCCAACCGTGTCTTTTTTTTCCTTTCGGTAGCACGCTTGCATGTCAGCATCACTAAGTGACAATGTCAAGGGTGAGTGACCTGGAAGCTCCCTGCAGTGAATTGCAGATCCCTGGTATAAGGGGTTAAAAGGTGAAAACCAGGGTACTCCTTATACTCTTCAGCTTCGTGTGATTCTACACCAAAGCTTCTGGCTTACCCAGTGGGTTCACCGCCCATCTTTGATGGGGTGAGGGGGTCGGCGGGATAGGCATTCATTATTCACGGCGCATATACGCCGTGAATAATTGACATGTCACTTCTCTCCCCGCTTGGCGTATTGTGCGAGCAGGGAGAGGAGACATAATCCATAGTTCTCTATGAGAACTGTGGATTACCGTAATGACTGGGACGTATTTCGCCCTTATTTGAGCGCAGTACGGCGCGAATTATGGGCTGAAATACGTCCCAGTTATTGCCGCGTGAACATAGCCTTAGAGTACACACAGGAGAAAATGTGTTGTTCTGAAAGCACACAGTAGTGGTCAGTAACCATGGAGACAAGAGAGCAAGTTGAAGGGGCAAAAAAGGTCTGTATGAGATAAAGCATATGTATTTTTTAATAACATGCATTTTGAAAATTACAGTAATTGGCCCTTCCAGCAGCACTTGCTATGATAGGAATACCCCTTTAACTCCAGAGTTGCCTTCCACCAATTATTTTTGCTTAAAGACTTCTATCAATGTTGATGCAGCCCTGTCTCTCATGTATTGTCACACATACTGCAACAGAACAGCTGATTTTGATATAAACAACCACCGTGTATGTTCAGTGTTTAGGTAAAATACGTTTCAACATGATAAGCTAGGCAGATGTTTTTTTCTCATGCGAAATACTGGACCAAACAATTCCTGCAGAGAGCTGCATGCCATCTGCTCGGAGTATAATGCTTAAATACAGTTATACTGTATCTGATCTGCTTTCACTCCCTCTTGTAGATGCTTCTCTGAATACGAGCTCTGCTTCAATCCCCCAGAGTTTTTGCCTGGTTGCTCACTGCAAGAAAGGGTTCTTTTTGATGTTAAATATCAATCCCTTTCTTTAAGTGTTCGCCCCTATTTATCAGACTTCAGTTGTCCTGACAGTGATTTTATTGAATTATCTTATTAACCCACCAATGTTTTGTGTCAGAGTTTACAGGGGACTGGCTTTTCCCTGGGTACAGGATCAAAAACACGGGTGTCCGTTTTCATTCTTCTTTATGCATTGATAAATGAATAATGTTAACAATTATAGTAGTCCTGCACTCGTGACATTGCTTCGCACATCACAAGTGCAGATGCTCCAGGGCTTGCGTTCTGGGAAAGATAAGAACCTGATGAGAGGGATGCGGAGTTCATTTAAATATACTGGTATCAGGGGAGGCTACTTCAGAGTGTCCAGGCAGAAGCAAAGCTCCTTGAGTTGTTGTAATTAGCATGAATTAATTAATGTTAAAGGGAACCTGTCACGTCCATTGAGCACCTAATCTGTACTCTCTGTCATATACAGTAAATCAAAGATCCTTGTTTCACGTGAGTCGCATTCTAATAAAAATATAAAAATGACAACAATAATTTTATCTATACAGTGTAACAAGGCTAGTGGACTCCAAACAACAAACAAGCCAACAGGGGCATACACCATTAACAATACCAAGCATTTCAATCCAAAAAAGAAAGACTCAAGCTCTATGGTTTAACAAACAGGCAGCGGATGGATCGAGACATATGCATGGTTTGTGGAGATTCCACATGTGGGTTTAATCCTAGAAGTGAAAGAGTAATAGTGATTACTGATTCTAACTGTCACTAAATCTTCCCTTCTTATTGTTTTCCTAACACCACTAAACCACCTATTTGAATAAAGAGTTATATAAAACGTCCGTAAGTGGGTTTCACCATAATAAGATTGGATGTTTTTTTTATGGAAATACTTGAAAAAACCATGCGGGGTTTGCAATCATCTGCTCATATACTAAATACGTTAACTGTATCTGATTTGGCTTCATCCCTTTGTAGATGTCTACTGATACGAGCTCTGCTCAATCCCCAGAGTATCTTGCCTGGTTGACTCACTTGCAGAAGGGTTCTTTGTGATGTTAATATCAATCACCTTTCTTAAAGTGTCGCCCTATTTATCAGACTCTCCATTGTCCTGACAGTGATTTATTGATTACTGAGTAAGCCAGAGAGGAGTTGGTCAGGAGTTACGGGGACTGGCTTTTCCCTGGTACAGGATCTAAAAACACCGTGGTGTCCGTTTCATTCTCTTTATGCATTGATAAATGAATAATGTACAACTTATAGAGTCTGCACTCGTGCATTGCTTCGCACTCATCAAGTCAGATGCTTTCAGGCTTGCGTTCTGGGAAAATAGAACTGATGAAGGGATGCGGATTCATTTAATATATACCTGGTATCAGGGGAGCTACTTCAGAGTGTCAGCAAAGCAAAGCTCCTTGTTGTTGTAATTAGCAGAATTAATGTAATGTCTAAAGGGAACTGTACGTCATGAGCACTCAATCTGTCACTCTCTGTCATATTAGTAATCAACAGATCATTGTTTCACATGAGTCGCTTCTAATAAGATATAAAATGACAACAATAATTTCTATCCTATACAGGTAACAAGGCTAGTGGACTCCAGCAACAAACAAGCAACAGGGGCTACACCTTAACAATACCAAGCCTTTCAATCAAAAAGAAAGATCAAGCTCTTGTTAACAACAGCAGCGTGGATCGAGACATTGCGATGGTTGTGGAGATTCACATGTGGGTTTAACTAGAAGGACAAGAGTAATAGTGATTACTGATTCTAACTGCACTAATCTTCCTTACATGTTTGTTGTTACACTAACACCAAAACTCCATCCTAAGATGATGTAAAGATACTAAAAAAAGTCCTTAAGTTACAACTGACCCTGATACAGAAAGCATCTCTAGCAAACATCAACTCCCTTGTCAGGGCTCTGGAGAAACACCAAACTGGTATTCTCAAGGGCTACAGACTCTAGAACTTGGCAAAACGAAACTTAGACATGACACAACAAAACTAGAAAGAACAATAGATTTCAAAATACAATAATTGAATATATCTAGACTAGGCAGAACCTTGTTATATGCTATGAAATAAGAACACCAGACTCAATGAGCTTTATAGAGACTAGAAAGCATTAAAGGGGTTTTCTCACTAGGTTATTTCACTGAGCATTTTACACTCACTCTTTGTCCTCAAGATGTGGGAGGTTCTATTCTGGTGATTAGGATATTTTGCTCCGAGCTGAGCCATTAACACAAGATGTTATCTCTCTTCAATTAACACAAGGTACATGTGCTGTGAGGACTAAAAACAATGGCTTAGTCTATACTGTTGTTAGAGATTATTAGTTTTTCTATGGAATGAGAAAGTGAGTTCTGTCCGTCCATGGGGTGACGTCACTCCCTGCTCTTAGCTCAGATAACAGAGTTATGGGCTGGTAAGACAGATGACTATAGAAAACGATGTGTACTTAGAGCACATAAAATATCTCTTAACTCATAACTAAAGTAAAATGTATTGACCAATGTATTTAGAAAAAGTCGTAATTTACCTTGCCCTTCATGTTGAAAGCCAATCTTTGTAGTGAGCAAACCTCTTTAACATGCTCCAGGATGGCAGCCAAGTCAGCTGACATGCACACATTTGAACAGTTTATAAAAAAATTATCTGTCTTCGTAAAGATCTTGAAACCACAAGTTTTTGCAACCAAACCAGGGGCCCCAACCCCCCCAAACATGCTAAAAAAATTAAATTTATGTTGCAGCAAGCTCGTAGCATTTTTCACGGTTCAAACAAAACCTTTTTAATGCTCCATAAATTTATAATAACAGTTCATACAATGATAGCAGATATGATATTGTTACTTAAGTAACTTATGTAACACAACTTGGTTGTGCATCAAAAAGTCCCAACTGAATTTTAGCAGGACAAGATGTCCCAACACAGGTTCATCTTATCCAAATGGGTTTGGGGGACAAGGGGAACTCAAAGTTAGTCCACTCCCAAAATTCAGAGTAGAAAACTGGGCCATGTTTTGGGGGTCTGCCCTCCATGTCAAGCATACCCCCGAAACGTAGACTAACTTTGAGTACTGCTTGTCTCCAAACCCTATATGGGAGTCATGATGTTACCTGCGTTTAGGACATCTATGTTCTGTTAAAAGTTTGTGTTGGGGGCTATGAAGAAAGCCGCAAGTTGTGCACATAATTATTTAAATAACAATGTAATATCTGTACCATTGTATGAAATATTAAAAAATATTGAAGCATTAAAAGGTTTTGTTTGAAAGTGAAAAAAAGCACGAGTTGCTGCAACATAAATAGTTTTTTTTGCAAGATCGAGCAGTTCCCTACAAAACCACTCCAAAAAAACATACAACAAAAGAAGATTAAAAATAGAAAATCCTGTCATTTTAAAAGGAAAAGGCAAAATGGTAGGATAATACCTGCCATTCATAACATATAGTGCCAAATAATGTGTTTGTGCACTAATTTTTTTTTATTTTATTTTACATATTATGCCCCGTACAAGGTCAGAAAGATGTCAGGGGACATGTTTAGACTACTTTTTTGTTGCTGATGATTTCCCCTATAACTGGGGTTGATGTATTAGTACCAGTTACAGGGAAAATACAGGGAAATACAGCCTTCTAACCCATAATTTGTAGATTGGATTTTTTAAGCCCATTGCCTTAAAGGGTTGTCTCACTACAAGGATTTGTTTTTTTGTTAAGACTTGCAAAAACAATTTACTTTGCAATTTGTGTCCCTTAAAATGCCTACCTATTCCTAGATTTCCCTCTTGATGGGCTCTACTCCTCATGTCGCTATAGCGACAGACCTGTTCCATCTCTCCTGATAGGCTGCCAGCACTGGTTGCTATAGCTACAGACCTAGCGTCCTCAGCAGCTCATCACTGCAGACCAGTAGTAGCCAGTAAAGTCAGTAAATACGCTACTGAATTCAAAATGGAACCAAGAAAACAAGACTGAGGTAAGATGAATCAATGTAGTGAGACAACCCCTTTAAGCACTGTATATACAACAACTGAAAAGCCAGAGATGGTAATAATTCATCTCGATCTACTCCCTGGAGAGCTCGGCTGATAGTGACAGCTGGCTCTCCACTCCCGCAACTGCACAAATAGCTGAAGAGTTTGACGAGTTAAACGCTTGAAGAGTGAAATGACCACCGCCTTGACATTTGCAATCAATGGGTGGTTGTCAGTTTGTTTATTATTGTCATTTGATTATGATATGTTCTCCAATAATGTCCTGGCAAAGTGCGGGACCGGTTTTATTACTCACAAATGTATGGTGTAATTGTATTACAACAATAATTTTCTACTTTGAAACTAAACTTACCACTCACTGCTAAAAATAGCTCCAGTAATCACACCTGCTCCGGAGCAGAATACTAATTCCTTATTGATTAGAGGAAACCGTTCCTTATTATAAATGACATGTTCTTAGTATCAGCATTTAATGATAGACATTTTCAGTAATTAAATATTTAAAGGAATGAATCTCGTATTTAATGGATTTTGTTGCATTTCTATTAGTGGACATTGGAATAACATTAGACAATGTAATTTAAAACAAGATATTGGGATAGATGAGTCTTAATTAAGCATGGGCAAATAATTACTCTAATTCACTGTTCCAATTGTTCACTAAAATACTCATGCTTAGATTCTGTTCAAACAAGCAGATAATGGATTGGAACAGATAAGCCAATGCAACAGACTTAATGCCCAATTAACCTTTTCAGAAAAAGAATAGACTTATTTTTTCCTGGATCAGATAAACATAATCGCCAAAAAATGTACATTTGTAAAATGCCCGTACAAGAAGACCATACATGGAAGCAAAGACCTCACAAAAATACATCAAAGGCTTGTTCACTTTATATTGTTTTTTTTTGTTATTATGTTTAAACTAGGAAATCATAAAATTTTTAAAAGTACTGTATTGAAATTTGCTTTGGACCGTCCCCATAGGCCCCCCTCTA